>SJYC01042267.1:0-11243 GCA_006408675.1 Madoqua kirkii | reverse complement strand
AAGAAAACCTTTAAAAAGAAATAATGGACTTCTATACAGACTATATGAAAAACTTGCAAAATTCAATACAAACATAAGAAACCAACTTTTCAAATTGGCCAAAGATTTGAGATGACATTTCACCAAAGAAGATATACAGACAGCAAATAAGCATTTGAAAAGACTATCAACATCACAAATCATTAAGAAAACGTCAGGTAAAACCATACAAGATGTTACTACACAGTTATAAAAGTGTCTAAAATTAAAATCATAATACTAAGTGTTGACAAATATGTGAAGCATTTGGAACTGTCACACACTGCTGGTGGGAATGTGAAATAGTGCAGCTACTTGGTGAGTTTCATTAAAAATTAAACATACCCTGTATCATCCATCCCAGCCATTCCCCTACCAAGTGCTTATCCAAAAGAAACGAAAGCTATGCTTACACAAATGCTTTTCATGAATGTTCATATAGTCTTTATTTGTATTCATCAAAACTGGAGACTACTGAAATTTCTTTAGCCCATGAATGGCTAAATAACTGTGATATCTAAATTACTACTCAGCAATCAAAAGAAATGAACTGTTGACACATCCAACACTGTGGATAAAATTCAAAATAATTATACTGAGTGAAAGAATTAACACAATTAATTTATATGAATTCTAAAGATGCAAACAAATCTATGACACAAAGCAGTCAGGTGGCTGTCTGGGTAAGGGAGGGAGCAGAGGATAGGGAGGGGCAGGAGATAGAAATTATAGTAGGGCACAAGGAAACTCTGCAGTGATAGGTATGCTCAGAATTTGGATTATCATGATGGTTTTATCACTGTGCAGATATCAAAACTTAACAAATTTTACCTTATACCTCCTAGCATAAGGTACCATACCTTATACCTCCTAGCATCAGATATCATACCTTGTACCATAATAATATTTTTCTATTATAATTATAGTTTAATAATAGTTCTCTTTTAAAAGAAAAAAACATTGAGTTTGCTATAAAGTACAAGTATAGATATATGGTTGCATTTAGAAGCAAAATAAATAAAAAATAAAATGCCAAGAATGTTGAAAATAAATGGGAAAAAAAGGCAGAAATTTATACTTACCTCCCAACATTCACATAAAATTAATTCCACCTGGATTAAAAATCTAAATGTTTCCAGAATGTGTATTGAATTTCTATAGTTTAATAACAGAAATAGCCCAAATCAAAAGTAGGAACATACCCTGAACAGACAAGTCACAGAAAAGGAAACACCAATGACCAAGTCAACACAGGAAAAGATGCTCACGCTCTCTGGAAAGCAAAATCCCTATATTTCACCACAAACCAAACAGATGGATGAAAAATGTGAGGATGTGGAACAAGAACTTATCACTGCTGCTGGGAGTGTAATATGGTATTGAACAGCTTCAGAACACATGTGGTATAACCTAATCAGGTTGAGGCTACCCACACCCATGAACCAGTCTCTGTGCTCCTAGGTATGCATCTTGAGAGAAACCCTTGCATGCGTTTCCAAGGAAGAAATAAGAATATACAGCAACATTATTTCATAGACAAAAATTAGAAATAACTCAAATGTACAAAAGAAGAGAAATGATAATTCAACTGCATTAAATATTCATATAATGAAATCAATATATAACAGATGTAAGTATAAACTAAACTTGCACATTTTAATATGAATCTCACATACAGCTGGTGAAGAAGGTATACAATATAGTACTATATGCAGAAAAGTTTACCAACATGCAAAAGAACTCTCTATATGGTTAAAAGATCCACTGAAGGGATAAAAAAGCTAAGGGCAGTCACAGGCATGCTAATGCAGAAGTCAGATTCTCCGAGGTGGGGCGAAGGAACGAGACACAACCAGGAAAGGTATCGGCTATCACCTGGTCTTATATAATGGTATATTTCTTAGTCTGCAAGCTTCCCTGGTAGCTCAGTCAGTAAAGAATCTGCCTGCAGTGCAGAAGACCCATGTTCAACCCCTAGGTCAGGAAGATTCTCTAGAGAAGGAAATGGCAACTCACTTCTTAGAGAAATAAAAGGACGTAGTCTTGTCCAGGCTTCAGAGGCAAAAGAGCAGAGCGGGCCTCTGCCCTTGCTTCTGACCTACCTGGACACTGCCCTGACTGCTGCTGTGTGTGTCAGAAGAGAAACACAATAGATATCAATAGGGAGCAGATCTTGGAATTTATTAAGCTCCTGGAGGGGGCCTAGCCAACCAAGCCCTAACCTTAACAACATTCCAAGTTTTACATGACAAAATAAACAGCATAACATGAAACCAGAACTGGAATTTGCTCACAGATTGATGATGAGCATCCTGTTTGCTTCCTGGGATTATAAACGGGAATGCCAAACTGCAATCTTTGAAGTCTCACCCACGGAGCAGACACTCTGCCTGGGACCTTTTCTCAACTGGGACTCCAGATGTGCTCTGACATGGGACCTCCCAGCACTGTTTAAGTCTGAATGTTGGTGAAAATCCAAATTGGTGATGTATCCTCTGCTCTCTTTCATTTTTCTTTCAATGTTAGTATATTGAAAGTAAGTCAGATAATTCTCTAATAAATATTTTTATTATTTATTTGTATATAATGCATGGCTTATTTTGTTGACAAATCTTTTGAACCTGAGACAAAAGTGAAAACTTTCAGCAGAACACCACTACAATATTCTTGACTGGAAAATCCCATGGACAGAGCCTGGTGGGCTACAGTCTATGGGGTTGCAAGAGTCAGACATGACTTAGTGAATAAATCACCACCACCACTTAGGCTGCATGGAAGGCAAACTGGCATTCATTGTATAATTCTTCACACTCTTAAATAACACATCATAAAAGAAACAAAGTGATGGGAACTTACAGGGTAGAACTGCTGCATGAAAGCATTACCAGTTTAAAAACAAAAACTGAACAGAATATAGCAGGGATAGACGACTTAGTTTCAGAGGACAAGTGTTATATTCACGATCAGGTCAACTAACAAAAGTTCAAGAATGAGAAGATCTTAGAAGTTGTTGGACAAGGGACACCAAGTGAGTGGATGTTGCTCTGTTGGGGAGGAAGAGAGGGTGGCCAGGGAAGCCCTCTCTGGGCTGAGTAGGATGGTGTGGAAGGCAGGCCCGAGGAAGAGCTTCCTCCTCAGAAGCTTACAGATGCTCCTCTTTCCTTACCTGCTGAGCACCTCACTGCCCTGATCCTTGTCTGCCTGCTGTTTTCCACTTACCTGCACAAAGGCCCAGAAGACATTCACTCTCCTCTCTCCAGGGCTCGTCTCCTTGTTCCAGTTGTATGATGAGTTTTGGTTTAGGAAAGGCAATTCCTACTTACAGGGGAAAAAAATCAAGGTGACCTTTGGTTAGTGGCTTAAGAGGCTATCACAGAATTCAGAGTCAGCCAGGGAATGCAATGATTCAGAAGCGGGTAGGAAAGCCAGGCGGGGGCCATGGATGGGGACAAAGATTTTCTGCATGCTGAGAGAAGATGACTAAGGGGTGGGAGGAATCCTGGATCTAAAGGCAGTATATGATTCTCCCCTGTGCCTGAATGAATACAAATACTTTGCTATCTGAAGCAAGATCACTTTAGAGGAGGGCCTGGCCTTGGAAGGGGCCTAGAAATGCAGTGTCATATCACACAAATACACACATATGCACAAATTCACCATTTCCAACTCTACAGAATCCAGACATTCTCTGAGGTATAGAGAAAATATTGTTTCTTTCTGAGCCAAAAGCATGGTGGCTACTCCATTAAATCTTAAGAGGCCTACAGGTAGAGTCGGAGACATGGGACAGGTCATCCTTACCCAGCGACACCATATGGCTGTAGTTCTCCAGCATTACATCCCGATACAGGGACCTCTGAGCAGGACTCAGTAGCTTCCACTCCTTCTGGGTGAAGGCCACAGCCACATCCCTGAAGGCCATTAATGCCTATAACACAAACACATCCTTACTCACCCAGAAAACCACACAGGCCCGCTAGTCAACTTAACCTAAGTTACCAACCAGGGCTGAGGCAGCAATAAGGCTGGCATGGGACATCAGGTGAGATCCATAGACCCTGCTTTCAACTGGAATCCTTGCTATGTATTCAAGACTACTAAACCTCTTCCCACATTGCTGGGGCATCTGTTCAAGGGTTCTCTATTCTGTTTATCAATCTCTAAATCTATGATGCTGTGGAAAACACTGTTTTGATTAATGCAGCTATACCATAGGTCTTGAAATCAGATAGATGGATTCTTCCTCCTTTAGTCTTCATTTTAAAAGATTATTTTAGCTATTCTAAGGCATATTCCTTTCCACAAAAAATTTTAGAATAATCTCACCCATATCTACTAAAAAATGTTTCTGGAATTTGGACAAGATTTGCATTAAACCTGTATATCAATTTAGGAAGAACCGACATCTTTATCATGCTGACTCTTCAAATCTATGAACATGAGATGAGATGTCTCTCCACTTACCGAGATGTTCTTTGATTTCTTTCAACAGCTATTGTGGTTTTCAGTATACAAATCCACATATGCTTTATTAAAAAACTGATACCTAAAAATTCCTTTTTCTTTTTTTAGTGATTTTAATGGTACTGTATTTTTAGTTTAGTGACCAGTTGTTCATGATACAGAACAACTGCCATGATACAGTAATAAACTGTATGCTTATCCTGAATCTGGCAACCTGACGGAATTCACTAGCTCTAGGAGTTTTCTTTTTTTCTCCTAGATTCCTTAAGATTTCCTATGTGGACAATTCCTTATAATCTACATGTATTTTATTTCCTGTTTTTGCACTGTAGAACTTCTAGCACAATAATGAATAAGAGTGGTAAGAACAGACATCCTTGCCTTGTACTTGAATGAGAAGGAAACATAATGTATCAAAGCAATAAAATACTGCTCCACAAAGATACCACATCACACTCACTAGGATAGCTATTACCAAAGAAACAGGAAAGAACATTTTGGGAGGATGTGGAGAAATTGGAGTGGAAATTGGAATAGGAAATGGCAACCCACTCCAGTATTTCTGCCTTGAAAATTACATGGACAGAAGAGCCTGGCAGGCTACAGTCCATGGGGTCACAAAGAGTCAGACATGACTGAGCAAGCATGCATGGAGAAACTGGAACCTCTATTTACTGTTGTGGGAAGAGTAAAATGATGTCATTTCTGTAGGAAAGAGTTTGGCAGTTCCACAAAAGTTAAATGTACCAATTTTTTAAACAAAAGTTCAATTTATCATATGATCTAGCAGTTTGAATCGTGGGTGTATACCCCCAAAGAATCAAAAGCAAGAATTCAAAATACTCATACATCAATGTCCATAATAGCATTATTCACAAAAGCCCAAAGGTAGAAACAACCCTAATGTCCACCAACAAACAGATAAGAAAATGTACTACATATATACACATAACTGCACAGTCAGCAAAAACAAGACCGGGAGCTGACTGTGGCTCAGATCATGAACTCCTTATTACCAAATTCAGACTTAAACCGAAGAAAGTAGGGAAAACCACTAGACCATTAAGGTATGACCTAAATCGAATCCCTTAAGATGATACAGTAGAAGTGAGAAATAGATTTAAGGGCCTAGATCTGATAGACAGAGTGCGTGATAGACTATGGACACAGGTTCATGACATTGTACATGAGACAGGGATCAAAACCATACCCATGGAAAAGAAATGCAAAAAACCAAAATGGCTGTCTGGGGAGGGTTTACAAATAGCTGTGAAGAGAAGAGAAGTGAAAAGCAAAAGAGAAAAGGAAAGATATAAGCATCTGAATGCAGAGTTCCAAAGAATAGCAAGAAGAGATAAGAAAGCCTTCTTCAGCGATCAATGCAAAGAAATAGAGGAAAAGAACAGAATGAGAAAGACTAGAGATCTCTTCAAGAAAATTAGAGATACCAAGGGAACATTTCATGCAAAGATGGGCTAGATAAACAACAGAAATGACATGGACCTAATAGAAGCAGAAGATAGTAAGAAGAGCTGGCCAGAATACACAGAAGAACTGTACAAAAAAGACCTTCAAGACCAAGATAATCACGATGGTGTGATCACTCACCTATAGCCAAACATCCTGCAATGTGAAGTCAAGTGGGCCTTAGAAAGTATCACTATGAACAAAGCTAGTGGAAGTGATGGAATTCCAGTTGAACTATTTCAAATCCTGAAAGATGATGCTATGAAAGTGCTGCACTCAATAAGCCAGCAAATTTAGAAAACTCAGCAGTGGCCACAGGACTGGAAAAGGTCAGTTTTCATTTCGGAAGAACTATACAAAAAAGATCTTCATGACCCAGATAATCACGATGGTGTGACCACTGTGGAAAAACTGCCCAAATCCCTTCCTCTCCCAGATGACCATGATGCAGTGTATCTTATCTGTGCTTTCATTGGCAATATAAATACCGACCTCCCAGCTCTTACTGTGTTGATAATATGGCAAACTTCCCCACCAAACTCTCTGGCCATAACTACATCTTGTTTATATATTTATTGCCAAACTTTCAGGTAACACCTACAGAGACTGTATAGCAAACTCTCCAGTTGAACTGAACTCAACTAGAAAATGAGCTCTGCCTTCAGAAAACATCAATATGAAAAATGATACAGAGCAGCAAGCAGATGATTTCAGTTCATCTTGGTAAACTCAAGAATAGCAATAAACAGGGAAACTGCAGGAACTGAAGGATATACATGAGACCCTTCATCAGACATGTAACAGTTTAAAAGGTTTTTAGAAAATGAGCTCTGCCTTCAGAAAACATCAATATGAAAAATGATACAGAGCAGCAAGCAGATGATTTCAGTTCATCTTGGTAAACTCAAGAATAGCAATAAACAGGGAAACTGCAGGAACTGAAGGATATACATGAGACCCTTCATCAGACATGTAACAGTTTAAAAGGTTTCATTTTGTTTTTCCTTTTGTCTTTAAAAGTCAAAAGTTTCTTTTAACAACATTTGCACATTCAGTTCAGTTCAGTCACTCAGTGGTGTCCAACTCTTTGCAACCCCATGAATTGCAGCACACCAAGCCTCCCTATCCTTCACCAACTCCTGGAGTCCACCCAAACCTATGTCCATTGTGTCAGTGATGCCATCCAATCATCTCATCCTCTGTCATCCCCTTCTCCTCCTGCCCTCAATCTTTCCCAGCATCAGGGTCTTTTCAAATGAGTCACCTCTTCGCATGAGGTGGCCAAAGTATTGGAGTTGCAGCTTCAACATCAGTCCTTCCAATGAACACCCAGGACTGATCTCCTTTAGGATGGACTGGTTGGATCTCCTTGCAGTCCAAGGGACTCTCAAGAGTCTTCCCCAACACTACTTTTCAAAAGCATCAGTTCTTTGGCACTCAGCTTTATTTATAGTCCAGCTCTCACATCCATATATGACTACTGGAAAAACGATAGCCTTGACTAGACAGACCTTTGTTGGCAAAGTAATGTCTCTGCTTTTTAATATGCTAAGTTAGTCATAACTTTTCTTCCAGGGAGTAAGCGTCTTTTATTTTCATGGCTGCAGTCATCATCTGGAGTGATTTTTGGAGCCAAAACTAAAGTCAGCCACTGTATCCCCATCTATTTGCCATGGTAAATTTAAAGCACTAACAGAATGAGAAGAAATGGCCTCAAAATCAGTTAATTTAGAGCTCCTGACTCTTGGGATGGATGACTTGGCATATTTACAAAGAAGAAGATCATTATATTAATCAAATTAGCTGTCTTGGATTTCACCTTCTAAATGTGCTTTCACCATGCCCTGTCTCTATTTCCTCTGCTAGTATCTTTGTCATAGCTAATGCTGGTCTTATACCTTCCTGGGGGCTTCTGAGGTGGTGCTGGTGGCGGAGAAATCGTCTGCCAATGCAGGAGACATAAAAGGCATGGTTCAATTCCTGAGTCAGGAAGATTCCCCTGGAGGAGGGCATGGCCACCCACTCCAGTATTCTTGCCTGAGAAATACCATGGACAGAGGAGCCTGAAGGATGGTGGTGGAGTGGGCGAGGGTGGGGTTGAGGGCGGGGCTACAGTCCATAGAGTCAAAAAGAGTCAGACACAAATGAAGCAACTTAGCAAGCACGCACACACATATGGCATACCTTCCTCCAGAATGAAAGACCAAGCAGTGATTAAATGTCCTGATCTGCATTTTCAGGCCCTATTAGCCTACTTGATTAAATATTCCGTAGAGACTATGAGGATATAGCCAGTCTATTGCCCCTTTCATCTTACCTCAACACTTCCATCACAACTTTTTATCCAAGCTTGACAGACTGACTTACCAACATATCAATTTTAGGCATACAATCAAAGCCTGTGATTTAATAATTCACTCTATTCTCCAAATACATAATCATTATGCCTTGAAAGCATGTTCTACTGCTTTGTGATTTTCCATAAAATTGCAAATGATAGTAAGCTGTAAGCCGTAAGCATGACACCAATTCTGGTCAGAGCCAATACAAAAGTCTGAATGGAGCCAGAATGCTTCAAACAAGTAATCTTAAATGAGGGAGGAACTACTTGAATCCTAATTGGATTGTCATCAGTTAAATTTTAATGTTGAGCTCCATCTAAAACCATATGTATGATGAAATTTTTTATCCTCATTATATTACTATTATTTGTATTATATAAAACTATTACTGATATTGTTGGTACACAAATTTACTTTCTCAATCCTATTCAGGCCCACTGATAGCACACTTACTGGGATGACCTTTCCGATAAAACCATTCACAAAAAGTAACTCTTAATGCAATCTCATTAACATTGATTTTTCTGGAGGAGCTGGGGAATCTTGAAAGAAATACAAAAAGTCACAAGTCAAATTTCTGAATGAATTATTAAGTTCATTACATGGATTATCACCCAAATGTCTTATCCAACAACAAGCCAACTTGGAATATTGAAAACAACATAGGAACTTTGATGGAGGTGTATGTAGTTTAAAGTTTGTGATGGCTTGACTGAGATTAGAGCAATGCTAAAAACCTGCCTGTCTTACTAAACTGTTGATGCTCTTCAGCATTGCTAATAATTGTAGAGATGAGGCTGTTTATCAGTTTGACTGTTTGTCTGCTTGTCTGCTCTTTTGGCCCTATAAAATAATTCACATGATAATATAATAAAAGAACAGGTCATAGTCCCTATTGCAATATTTTACCTTCCATCTTGGTAACTCAGTTAACTACACTGAGAAGAATTCTGTCCCTTCTTCAGGAAGAATTTAATGTATCTAGGTTCCTTAATTCAAGTCACTCAGAATCAAGGCAGCCTGATGGTTAGTTGGGCTCTGAGATTATATTCCATTTTCCCTCCAGCTTTATTGAGATATAACTGACATATTGTATACATTTAAGGTGTACAATGTGTTAACTTTATTGCTTATATATTGCAAAATGATTACCACCATAGTATTAGCTAACACCTCCATTCCATCCAACAATTATGCTTTCTTTTTTGTGGTGAGAACATTAAAGATGCACTAATGGTCCTACTTACAATTTCTTACAATGGTGCAAAAGCAATATGCATTCAGTAGAAACTATACTTTTAATTTTTTCCCAAGATTAGCATCATGCAGTATATACTCTCTTGTGACCTGGGCAGCATCAGCAAACTGTATGTACCAGTCAGCCACACAATCACAAGGGTAAACAGCCAATACATTTATGGCCATTCCAAATCCAGTCATCCTGCTTTTCACTTTCAGTGTAATATTCAGTGAGCTTCCCTGGTGGCTCAACAGTAAAGAAATCCATTTGCAATGTAGGAGATATGGAAGACTTGGGTTTGGTCCCTGAGTCAAAAGATTCCCTGGAAGAGGGAATGGAAGCTGACTCCAGTATTCTTGCCTGGAGAGTCCCGTGGACAGAGGACCCTGATGGGCTCCAGTCCATTGGGTCACGAAGAGTCGGATACAACTAAATTAGCTGAGCATGCATACATGCATGCATAATATTTAATACATTGCATTAGATATTCAACATTTTATTATAAGTAGGCTTTCTAGTAGGTTATTTTGTGCAGCTTTATGCTAACAGAAGTGTTCTGAGCATGTTTAAAGTAGGTCTGACTAAGCCATAATATTATATAGGCTAAGTGTATTAAATGCATATCTGTTCTGATGTTTGCTATTTCCTTCTTTCTGCTAACTTTGAGCTTATTTGTTCTTTAATCTTTCTTCTTCGTTAATATAGGTATTTATCACTGCAAAATTCCCTCTTAGACCTGCTTTTACAGAATCCTATATGTTTTAATGTGTTGTAGTTACATTTTCATTTTTTTCAAGATTCAAGATTTCATTTGATTCAAGATTTCCCTTTTGATCTCTTCATGACTCATTGGTTGTTTGTATAATAAACATTTTTTTGCCATTCATCTTCCACATGGAAGACAAGATAATTCACTTCAAAACCTCTAACTAAATGAACAGAATGGATCAAGGATCCCCTTTGCCGTGCTCAGAAGTCATTACCACATTTGAGCCAAGACTTGGCTTTCCATAAACTGTTACAAGATTAGCTGGCACATACAGTGAATACCATTATTTCCAGTCTACAGAAAAGGAAACCAGCACTTCAGTTCAGTACAGTTCAGTCACTCAGTTGTGTCTGACTCCTTGCAACCCCAAGAATCGCAGCAAGCAAAACCTCCCTGTCCATCACCAACCCCTGGAGCTCACCCAGACTCAAGTCCATCGAGTCGGTGATGCCATCAAGTCATCTCATCCTCTGCCACCCTCTTGTCCTTCTGCCTCCAATCCCTCCCAGCATCAGAGTCTTTTCCACTGAGTCAACTCTTCGCATGAGGTGGCCAAAGTACTGGAATTTCAGCTTTAACATCATTCCTTCCAAAGAAAGCCTAGGGCTGATCTCCTTCAGAATGGACTGGTTGGATCTCCTTGCAGTCCAAAGGCTCTCAAGAGTCTTCCCCAACACCACAGTTCAAAAGCATCAATTCTTTGGCACTCAGCTTTCTTCACAGGCCAATTCTCACATCCATACATGACCACAGGAAAAACCATAGCCTTGACTAGACGAACCTTTGTTGTTAAAGTAATGTCTTTGCTTTCGAATATACTATCTAGGTTGGTCATAACTTTTCTTCCAAGGAGTAAGTGTCTTTTAATTTCATGGCTGCAGTCACCATCTGCAGTGATTTTGGAGCCCCCCAAAATCAAGTCTGACACTGTTCCCACTGTTTC
>SJYC01042265.1:0-11509 GCA_006408675.1 Madoqua kirkii | reverse complement strand
AATCAGACAACCCAAAGTGACTTTTTTATCTAACCAGACAAAATGCTATTCATAAATGACCCTGGAGGGGATTTTTTAAGTCTGTCCTAGATTAGGATATTTTATTAGACTTTTTTTTTTTTTTTACTATAGTTGCTTTATCCAATGTGTTCATTTCTGCTGTACAATGAAGTAAATCAACCATAGGCTCACCGATATCCGCTCCTCCCTGAACCTCCCTCCCGGCTCCCATCTCACCCCTCTAATTTATCATAGAGCGTCAGACCGCGCTCCATGTGCGGGGCAGCGTCTCCCCGCTGTCTGTCTTACACACGGCAGTCAGTGAGTGCCTCTCTGCCAATCCGTCCCGCCCTCTGCTCCCCCAACTGTGCCCACGAGTCCATTCCCTGCATCTGCATCTCTGCTCTTGCCCTGTAGGTAGGCTCATCAGTGCCCTTTTTCCAGATTCCATGTATGAGTGTTAAAGAAACAAGGCTTCTTGTTCTCTTTCTGACTTACTTCACTGTTTGACAGACTCTGGGTTCACCCACATCACTACAGATGACCCAGTTTTGTCCCTTTCTCTGGCTGCGTAGTACTCCACCGACTACGGGTACCATGTGTTCTTTATCCTTTCATCTGGGCCGTAGAAAACAGGCAACTTTGAAACACGCCAGTGCAGAGTCTATTCATGAAACTTGTAACCCACTGAGTATATTGTTAAATGACTGGCCTGGCTCTGATAGATCCACAGGTGAATGTAGTCTGTTAAAGTAGAAAGCAATTTTATCAATGACCGACCTCAGAGGAGAGAGAAGCACTTGAAGGACATGCATTGCACTTACACCTTTCACCCTTGTGCTTACCATTTCCCTTTATATGTACTTTGATGTCAGAATCACTGTGTTCTGAGTGCACGGAGGGGCTGTTCAGGAAGGGCCTGGCTGGTGGGGGAAGGAGCAGGAAGGAAAGGACAGGACCCTTGGAGGACTGCCTTTGGTGGGCATAGCCGGGGGGTTTCAGAAATACATTGTTGTTCAGTTGCTCAGTCGTTTCGGAAACATGTAAGGAAGATAACTGTAAGGCCAGACCCCTGGGGCTAACGGAAGGAGCCTCCCAGATCCCGGGGACCAATGACAACACACTTCACCAGCTAAAGCCGCCCCACCCCAGCCACGTAGAAGGACTGTCAGCCCGCAACGCCTCGGCCTGGTGACCTATCTGAACCCCCGTCCATCTAGCCTGACCATCCCTCGCAACGAACATATAAAAGCCACCCCCAACACGGTCTGGGCGTGGACTTCCTCGACCTGCCTTGTTCGGGTCTGGGAACCCCACCTGGTAGCGCTTCGCCATTAAAAAGCCTGTTATATCCTTTTTGGTTTCCTGGTCTTTTACCTAACAATAACTTGAAGGAAAATCTGCTTAAAGGGAGATTTTCTTGGCAGACATCCGTCAGAGAGTGAGAACACTATTCCTGTTTGCTTTCTAAAGCAGGATGAAGGCCAGGAAAACTGTGGCCTTTGTGTTGATCAAGTGGGCTACCCCGCTGCTAACGAAATGCCCTCAGATCCCCATTGTGCTCCCGCGCTGTCCATCCATGCCAGGGCCTCCTGTCCACGGCAGAGGCCGCTGCCCACAGCAAAGGCTGATTCTGTAAGTCCAGTGGACTTGGCATGTCATCCTTCTGATTCTGAAATGGTCCGTTAAGCTGAAAATCCTGAGTTGTTAATAAGGTGCGGGTGGCACGTGGGCTTGATGTTTTTCAGAGTTGGAGATGAGCTGCGGTTACAGATCAGTTGCATGTCAGTGAAGGAGAGGAGTGGCCTCCTTATGGACGCATTCTAGAACGTTATGGAAGTTCCGTCTGAGAACTCCAGTGCAACGAACACTTTTCATTACCAGATGTCTAGCCGAGGGCTCCGGAAATAGCCGCAGAGGTCTCCTGATAGAGCTGGCTCTGCTTAGACAGCCGTTGTCCCGTTGCCAGATGCTGCTTCCCACTTTACGCATGAGGACCTAAGCCCGCTGGCCGTGCAGGGGTGCCCTGCAGGGGTTCTTCTGATTTGTCCGGGTCCTGCCCCACCTGCACCAGCCTCCTGCCCTCTACAGAAGCCCTGCCTGCTGACTCCCATGTTCTCCCGTGTGATGGATTAATTTTGATATCATGGTTATTATTAATTATTGATACAGTGTATTGTCTCTTTAATATCTGTCAGTAGTTAATACTCGGCAGTGCACTCCCCCGAGCACCCTCCCTCTCCCCCAGTGCTGCTCCATTCATCCTGCCTGGGCCACTGTCCTTGGCTCCAGCAGGACCGCATGCTCACCACAGCTCTTTCAGCAGCCTCCTGGCCATCTTGCCGTCCATCTGCGTGTCTGTCTCTCCTCCTTGGGGCCCTACCTGCTGCCTGTAGCATCTCGTTTGGTCCAGGCCCTCCCCAGACTCCTCGTCTGGGCACCACTGCCTGCAGGGAAAGGGAACCTCGGGAGGAGGCTGTTCTGTGGTCTTCCCACCTCTGCCTGGGTCTCCCGAGCCTGCACTCCATCCCCCATCCCAGCCTCCTCCAGCCTGTACCGCCCCCACCCCCACCCCCCTGTGCTCTGCAGCTTCCACGCCTTCTAGAAGGGCTCTTTTTTGTTGCGTCTGGTTTGCTTCTGTCTCCTTGGGCACTCCTGGCCTGTGAGACAGCACGGCTGAATGAAGGAGGGAGCAGAGAGGCAGGGGAGGTCAGTGTTCTGAAAAGATCTGTGAGCTCATTGATCAGTGCACACCTGGTGAGGTCACCTTGGCAGCTGCAAGCTTTGTCTTCAGGTTCCCTTCTGGTGTGATCTGGGGCGAGTTACCTGCCCACCCAGCCCTGTCTCTTATACACATCTCCTTGCATGAGACCCTGAGGGGCGTGTGAGCTGAGCAGATGCCCTGAGAGGGTCTTCTGTACAGACAGAAGGTGCAGGTGGGCTATCATTACGGGGTTGCTTCTGGTGGATCAGCAGGTAATACATGTAACCCAGGGGTCTTCACAGAAAGCTGTGCTCGTCTCAGGCAGTGTCCTCCGTCTGCTCCTCATATTTTAAAATGTTGTGAGTTTCGGAGCCTGGTCCCTGGGACACCCGCCTGGCCATGGCCACTCACTGCTGCTGACGCTTGTCTTTCGCTCTCCACGCACAGAGGACGACGTGGACTTGGAGGCACTGGTGAACGACATGGACGCGTCCCTGGAGAGCCTGTGCGCAGCCTCGGAGACGGCGCCCCTCCTGCACAACGGCCAGCACAGCCGCGGCCCGGCCCCCGGAGCCAGGGTCCTGCAGCCACAGGCGGCCCCAAGGCAGAGGGTGCAGCGGTCCCAGCCCTGTCTCTTATACACATCTAGATGTGTATAAGAGACAGCTGTTGCAGAGCGGGTAATAACTCATTGACCTCATGCCCACCTGCAGGCCAGGTACCCCTGTGAGCTCCAGTCAGAGGTGCAGGTGTGGGAGATGGAGACCTGAGGCCAGTCCTGGCCCGAGCCGCAGGGGCTGGGGGGTGGGTGGGGTGCGGGGCCGGGGCAGGCCGCCTGACTTCTGGGCCCTGAGCTCTGGTTCGCTTCTGGGTGACCCGGGCTTGTTGGGAGCAGATGGACTGTGAGTTGGGTGACATGTGCCTCCTGCATGACAGGCAGCCCCAGCTGTGCTGGCCACATCGTTAAACAGTGACAGGTCTCTGGAAACTGAGTGCATGAGATGTGCCTTTGCTGCATCTGGGGTGCTTGTTGTGGGGACTTCCTGGGTGGTGCTAGTGGGAAGGAATCCACCTGCAATGCAGGAGACTTAAGAGATGCAAGTTCAGTCCCTGAGTAGGGAAGATCCCCTGGAGGAGGAAATGGCAACACACTCCAGTTTTCTCGCCTGTAAAACCCCGTGGACAGAGGAGCCTGGTGGGCTGCAGTCCGTGGGGTCAGAGTTGGACTTGACTGAGTGACTGAGCACAGTGTCTGAGGAGTTGGCACGCATACCTGTGTAGGCTGCGCCCATTCCTGTGGGGTCCTCGGCCTTATCGCCACGCACATGATAGGGGCTGTCTGCTTTACCCAGAGCCCTCAAAGTCACGTGTCACTGCCATCTAAACACAGCTTCACGGAAATATCTAGGATGATGGTGGACCAGTGTCAGCCTCGCTGAGGCATATCATCACCTGTCGGAGTCCCTCTGTGCTCATCTCTTTCTGGCATTCTCTGTGGTCCTCTCTCTCCATCGGCCTCAGGCCTTCTTGTACATGGACAGGCTTCCTCTGGTTCTCAGGCACCCAGAGCCCTGTAGGTATCCACCCTCGTAGCCCATCTGCCCCGGGAGCAGCCCTGTGGGCCGCGCAAGGCGAGGTGCTCCCCGTTCCCGTCTCTCTGCTGCTTGTCTGGAGTTTCGGGGAAGGGAGCAGCCCTGATTGGCCTTATTAGGGCTCCGTGTGCCCCTGGGACCCACCAGCTGGGCTTGGGGCAGAGGGTGTGTGGGCTCCCCGACCCTGAGGGGCGTGTGAGCTGAGCAGATGCCCTGAGAGGGTCTTCTGTACAGACAGAAGGTGCAGGTGGGCTATCATTACGGGGTTGCTTCTGGTGGATCAGCAGGTAATACATGTAACCCAGGGGTCTTCACAGAAAGCTGTGCTCGTCTCAGGCAGTGTCCTCCGTCTGCTCCTCATATTTTAAAATGTTGTGAGTTTCGGAGCCTGGTCCCTGGGACACCCGCCTGGCCATGGCCACTCACTGCTGCTGACGCTTGTCTTTCGCTCTCCACGCACAGAGGACGACGTGGACTTGGAGGCACTGGTGAACGACATGGACGCGTCCCTGGAGAGCCTGTGCGCAGCCTCGGAGACGGCGCCCCTCCTGCACAACGGCCAGCACAGCCGCGGCCCGGCCCCCGGAGCCAGGGTCCTGCAGCCACAGGCGGCCCCAAGGCAGAGGGTGCAGCGGTCCCAGCCCATGCGCATCCTCGCGGTCAGGTGGGCCTCCGCCTCCCCTCGGGGACCAGAGAGTGGGTGGTGGGGTTACTGCGCCACCTACCTCCTCCTGGGGGTCAGAGGGTGGGTGGTGGCATCACTGCACCGCCTGAGTCCCCCCAGGAGTCAGAGGGTACATGGTATGTCCACAGTGCTGGGCTCTGCTTGACAGACCCCTTTCTTCCCCTCCATCCAGCAGGGCAGCTGGGGGTTGGACCTAGTACCCAGTTCAGTTCAGATCAGTTTTATGTGTACCGGCTCTGTGCCAGGTCGGTGGAGTGTGTAGAAACACATCCAAGGACTTGTTGTGTTGGTCGCTCAGTCATACCCAGCTCTGTGCCGTCCCATGGACTATCACCCGCCAGGCTCCTCTGTCCATGGGATTCTCCAAGTGAGAATACTGCAGCAGGTTGCCGTTTCCTTCTCCAGGGGATCTTCCTCACCCAGGACTCGAACGCAGATCTGCATTGCAGGCAGATTCTTTTCCGACTGAGTCACCAGGGAAGCCTAAAGTTAGTGAACAGCCAAGTAGTCCCTGGAGGGCTCTCGGACCTCACTGCCCTGCACAGGGCCTGGGGGCAGAGACATGCAGCCTGACCACAGTTCCCAGGAGCTGACGTGGAGAGGCCCAGCCTTCACGGAAGGGACTCTGTGGAGTGGAGGAGGCCTCCCTGGAGGAGGCTGTTTTGCTGAAAGGTTTCACTTTCATCTCAGGTTCAAAGGATTTGTTAACAAAATAAGCCACTTGTGATATACGTAAATAATACCAGTATTTATTAAAGAATTACCTAGCTTACTTTGAGCACACTATCATTAAAAGAAGAGAGACAGAGCAGAGAATACATCACCAAATTGGGTTTTGACCAACGTCCAGACTAAAACAGTGCTGGGAAATCCCAGGTCACTGCACATCTGGAGTCCCAGCTGGGAAAAGGTCCCAGGCAGCACGTCTGCTCCCTGGGTGAGACTTCAGAGACTGCAGTGTGAGGTTCCCACTTAACCCCAGGGTGGACTCAAACTGATCCTAGCAGCAATCTGGGGGCAAATCGCAGCTCTGCTTTCTTGCCAATGCTGCTTGCTTTGTTGTGTGAAACTTGGAATGTAGTTAAGTCTGGGGCTTGGTTGGCCAGGAACCCCGCCCCCCCCAGAGGCTCGCCAATCTCAAGATTCCTCCCCCATCTGATAAGTGCTGCAGTCTTCAGCTCAGAGCAGGCAGCACTCCCAGCCACTCCCAGTCGGGCGGTGTCCAGGCAGGTTAGACGCAAGCTCCGAGGCCTGCTCTGCTGTGTCTGTGAAGCCTAAACAAGATTGTTTATCTAATTTCCCTAACAGGCAGAGACTTCTGAACTGGGTGTTGAAGGGGAAGTAGGAACTGAGGGGTGGAGGCAGAGACTTCCTGAGCAAGAGAGACATCCCTGGTGTCTAAAGTGGCCCCGCCTCTCCTTTTTGTGACTGAGTAATATTCCATCGTGTGTGTATGCCATAATTTCTGTGTCTGCTCCTCCATCACTGGACAACATCAGTAAATAGGACCCAACAAAGAAGGACAATTACTATGTGATTCCACTTCCACAAGAAACCCGAAAGCCCCAGGAGCGAGGACGCAGGTAGTGGAGAGGGCTGCCAGAGGCTGGGGTGGAGACGGGAGGTGCTGGTGGGAGGACCAGAGAGGCAGCCTGAGCCGTGGACGAGGCCCGCAGACGTGCTGTGCAGAGCCAGCCGAGTCAGCAGCGAGGGGTTTGGGTCCTGGGTGATGTGTTCGCATCACACATGTGCACACAAGGTGATGATAATAAACAAGTGAAGAGGGTGGGTGTGAACGTCCGGAGGTGGTGGCCAGACCGTGGCGACAGGTCGTGGCGAGTTCTCTCTAAACTCGTCTGGTTGTACACATTGAATACACGTGGCTTCGAGCGTCCATCAGACCTCAGGGGTGGATTAGAAAAGAGATCCTGACAGGTGGGGTGAGATCTGGAGCCTGCAGGAGTCGCTCCCAGGGCAGAGGTGTGGAAAGGCAAGTGAGGCTGGACTTGGGTTAATTGGCAGGTCATTGCGGCAGCCTCGGTTCCTCGTGGGGGATTCGGAAGCCGTTGCAGCGACCAGCTGGAGTGGAGATGTCCTGGCCAGGGGTGGTGAAGGACGTGGAAGAAATCTGTCAGCTCCAGTTTGGAGAGGGTGGGGGCAGAGTGTCGGGGCACTTCAGCTCTGTTTCTGCCTGGGAGAGGGGAAACGTTGGGGCCAGCGATTGTGAGGTGGGGTGATGGAACACCTTCTGGGCGGAGACTTCTGTGGAACCCAGCAAACAAGCCCGCTGTGACCCCCACAGAGGCCCCTGCCGCTCGGGTGGGTTCTCAGGTGGGGTGGGTAAGGGGTGACACCTGCTGCCTCTCCGGGCTTCTAGGGAAGGCGTGCAGTGTGCTGTGTCTCAGGCATCTGCTGGCTGGGGCATCTTCTGGGGCTCCTTTCCTTTCCTTTTGGGGAGGGAGCTTTTCCTCTGCTTCCAGAAACTTCTGTGAGCCTCTTTCCAGCCCAATATCCTAAGTCTTCTACAGCCAGATGACTCTTTTGCCCAGGGCGGCCAAGTCTGTCTGGAGAAGGGGACCAGAGTAAATACAGAGCTGTCTGCAGCAGGGCACAGCAGCCTGGGTGGCCTGGGGCCACTTTCTTCTCAGCTTCCTGCGCTTTGTCACATCCATCCTTCCAGTGGATGTCGGACCACTTGGCTCCCTCCACCAGCACCCTCGTGTTCTGAGCTCCTGGAGAGTTCAGTCTGGGGGGAGACAGTCTTTTCTCCTCCGAGCTTCTCTGGGTCTGGAGGGTGTCAGCGGCCCACATGTGGCGGCCTCGGGGAGGCCCGGCGTATGGAACAGCAGCCGTGGGGACTGTGCCTGAGGCTGGACCGGGAGAGGGCAGACGCGGTGCAGGAAGGCCTGCTTTCCTGCCAGCCAGCTGCCCGGGACCCTTGCCTGGGATCCTGGCCATGCCTGTCCCATCGCCCCGGGGCTGCGGCTTCTGAGTCCCACGGGACGGATGGGCTCAGGGTAGGTTGCATGTGCGCTGCTGGAGAGTGGACCCTGGCTCCAGGCCAGCCTTTTCTCCAGCGATGCTTCTCTTACTTGAAGTCCTGTGGTTTCTAACGGGCAGGTGCCTTGTTAAAGATCAGTGACCAGTCAGTATAGGATGCCCAGAGGCTCGTTTCGTGAAGGGGTCTGCTGAGGACTTCCTGTGCTCACGAGCACCTCCCGTGTGCTACACCCCTCCTGTGTATATGAGTGGCTAATGGGGCGGCCACTGCAGCCTCACCGAGGGGGTAGTGTGGCGGCTTCTCCTCCCCAGGTAAGGAAACTGAGGCACCGGCGGCAGTGACTTGGCCCACACCTGGTGAGTGGACGCAGACCCAGGTGAGGACTTGAGGAAAAGTCCGCCAGCTCCTGGATTTGGAGGGGTGGGGCCCAGAGCGTCGGGGGGCAGCTCAGCTCTGTCTCTGCCTGGGGAGGGGAGAGTCGGGGGCGAGGGTGATGAGACTGTCACGCTGCTGGAGAGGGCTCAGGGAGGCAGGTGCTGAGCAGCAGCTGGAGGCAGTGTGGGGCGACAGTTGGAGGAGGAGGAGGGACTTGCAGTGAGCGGGACCGGGGGCGAGTCCTCACCCGGACAGGTGGACAGGCGAGGCCCCACCCTTCCTCCCGTCCCTAACCTCGGCCCCTGCGTCTCAGCTTCACTGATGCGGCTAATCAGAGAGGGCTGGATCCCATGGCCACAGGGCTTATGAATGGGATTCTTTTCAGTTATGTCTAATGTCGCTTTGTTTTCTGCTTTTGAGTGATGGTTGTGAACTACAATAAAGGAAACACGGGACTTCTTACAAAGAATAATTTATAAGGTAAAATGCACGTAGCGTAGACTGAATCACCACATAGTACATGTTTGGTGGCAGGTAGGGCACCCCCAAGACTGTGCAGCATGCCCACCCCAGTCTAATTCCCGAGCATCTCCCTCCAAGACCCCCCCCAAGCTCCCTGGCACGTGGCCGCGTGATTATAGGAAGGGTGTTCATCTAGTCCATCTATCTGCTGAACTTTTTCATCTTGCAAATCTGAAACCCTGTCCCCATTAGAGGCTGACTCCCTGCCCCCCTGTTCTCAGCCCCTACCCTCCACCCCCTTTCTGAGTGTGCTCGTTTTGGGTGGTTCATTGCAGTGCAGGCCTGCGGGGTCAGTCTTTTGCAGCAGGCTTACTCATACCGGTCGCCTGGAGGGAGCCTGTGTCAGAAGCCCCTTCTTGTGGTGGCTGTGTGACACCCCGCTGCACACTGATGCCACATCTTGGTATCCACTCATGGTGACTCCCACCTGTGGATGGTGGCGAGCTGTGCGGAGTGCGGTGTGGGTTCAAGTGTCCAGACACCCTTCTGAGTCCCTCCCGCAGGTTTCTGGGCAGATCCCCCAATGTGGGTTGCAGAGTCCCGCCGCGGCAGCTTCTGACGGGCGTCATCTCTCCCCGCAGGCGCCTGCAGGAGGAAGACCCCCACTTGAGGACCTCGTCGCTGCCAGCCATCCCCAACCCCTTCCCCGAGCTCTGCGGCCCCGGGAGCCCCCCTGCGCTCACACCCGGCTCCTTACCTCCTGGCCCGGCTGCCGTGAAGCAGGTGAGCCCAGCCTTGGTTGGAGCGCCAGCCGCTCGTGGTGGAGTGAGGGCTCTCGAGCTGGCCCGCCGCCTCGGGAGGAAGGGGGACACCGTGGGGTCTTCACTCTTCGTTCTTCCCCTGGGGCTCCCACAGTTGTCGCCGGGCAGGGCTTTTCAGTCTGTTCAGCCAAGATGCTGCTTAGGTCTGGGAGGTTTTAGAAACCACATTTAGGACATTTTAGATGTTTATTTGTTATACAAAGACTCCCATAAAATGATAAATAGTACTAATCATTTGGTACAGAAAGATGAATTTCATTCTCTGAAAAAAATGTCCCCACTGTCGTCTTTGTCTGGATAAATGAGGCATTAAACCTGGGCTCTCCCAGGTACCTGGGCTGGACGGTAGTTGAAGAGTTTGTAACATTCCTGACTTTGAGTAGCATCTGCTCAGGGCGGAGGGATTTCAACTTGACCCAGAAGGTAACAGCTACCTTTTAAACCAGCAGTTTCTGCCGTAAAGTGAGACTGAGAGGTGCCTATTTTTTAGACATCATCACCGACGGAGGACGCAGGCTGAGCTTCAGTAAGTCAAGGCAAAGCACCAGTCATCAGCTTGTCAGAGGGAGGGGCCGGCAGCTCCGCCCTCCCGGTTGGCAGGGCCTGGGCCCGTGTGGCTGGCAGGCTTGGGAGGGAGGCCCGCGATGCCCTCTCTACCATGGGGTGTGCAGTGTGTCCTCAGTCATGTTCACCTCTTTGTGAGTCCATGGACTGCAGCCCCCCAGGCACCTCTGTCCCTGGGATTTGCCGGTCAGGAATACTGGAGCAGCTTGCCGCTTCCTCCTCTAGGGCGCTTCCTGACCCAGGGATCGAGCCTAGATCTCTTGTGCCCCCTGCATTGGCAGGTGGCTGCTTTACCACCACTGTGCCACCTGAGAAGCCCCATGATACTCCACTGTGTGGTATAATAATAATAATGACAGTAACAACAATAATAACAACAGCAAAGACAATGGCAACACCTAACGTTCACTGAGGGAGGTCTCTGTACCAAGTACTATTCTCAGTGGTTTATATTATTTATGTGCAATAAATACTTTTACTCCTCAGAACAAGCCTAAGAATTAGGTGCAAATGGCAGCTGAGTACTACATCTGGGAAACTGAGGCCAAGCTGTGAGGGGTGGAGGTGGGGGGCCCCACTGTGAATAGGGAGCTTGGGAGCAGTGTGGGTGGGGGAGCTGGGGGAGCCCAGTGTGGGTGTGGGAGCTGGGGGTCCCCAGTGTGGGTTGGGGAGCTGGGGGGGCACTGTGGATGCAGAGCTGGGGCTGTCTCTTATACACATCTAGATGTGTATAAGAGACAGGTGCCTGAGGCTGGACCGGGAGAGGGCAGACGCGGTGCAGGAAGGCCTGCTTTCCTGCCAGCCAGCTGCCCGGGACCCTTGCCTGGGATCCTGGCCATGCCTGTCCCATCGCCCCGGGGCTGCGGCTTCTGAGTCCCACGGGACGGATGGGCTCAGGGTAGGTTGCATGTGCGCTGCTGGAGAGTGGACCCTGGCTCCAGGCCAGCCTTTTCTCCAGCGATGCTTCTCTTACTTGAAGTCCTGTGGTTTCTAACGGGCAGGTGCCTTGTTAAAGATCAGTGACCAGTCAGTATAGGATGCCCAGAGGCTCGTTTCGTGAAGGGGTCTGCTGAGGACTTCCTGTGCTCACGAGCACCTCCCGTGTGCTACACCCCTCCTGTGTATATGAGTGGCTAATGGGGCGGCCACTGCAGCCTCACCGAGGGGGTAGTGTGGCGGCTTCTCCTCCCCAGGTAAGGAAACTGAGGCACCGGCGGCAGTGACTTGGCCCACACCTGGTGAGTGGACGCAGACCCAGGTGAGGGCTTGAGGAAAAGTCCGCCAGCTCCTGGATTTGGAGGGGTG
>SJYC01042264.1:0-59380 GCA_006408675.1 Madoqua kirkii | reverse complement strand
GGTGTGAGTGGGGTAGCTGACGGGGGGTGGGGGGAGGGCACTGTGGATGAGGAGCTGAGGTGGCCCAGAGTAGGTAGAGGAGAGGTGGGCAGGGGAGCTGGTGGTAGTGTGGATGGAGGAGCTGGGGGGAGTCACGTGGGGTGGGGTCATGTGGGAGGGGGAGCTGGAAGGGCCACTGTGGATGGGGAGCTGATGCAGCCGAGAGTGGGTAGAGGAGCTGAGGCGGCCCAGGGTGGGTGGGGGAGCTGGGGCCTCTAGTGTCCATGGTAGAGCTGGGCAGGACTTGACCCCAGGACCTGGCGCCTCTGATTTTAGCCGCTGCACTAGGTGTCCTTGGGCCCTCGGTGCTCCCTCTTTGCAGCAAGCGTATTCAGAAGCTTCTTTGCCTTTTCTGCCGGAGCCACTCTCCTCCTCGTCCTCAGGCATCGTGCACCACACGTCCTCTACCTCTGCAAACTTATCCCCGGCCACATGGGCTCTGCACTCAGGAGGAAGACGTTCTTCCGGGGCTCGCCCGAGCTCTGCTGCCTGCTGACCTCACGCCTCATGAGCCCCCCGCCCCCGCACCCCACGTCAGCACCCAGCGGTGAGGTCAGCGTCCCCAGCCACGGATGTGCTGGCCAGGCTGCGGCCCTCATCACATGCCTGAAGTCCGTCAGGGACGTCTGTCTCCTGGTGACCTTCTGCTTCACATTAGGGTCTAGACAAGCTGTCTGTGGATTGGGCATGGAGGTTGTTTACAACATTACCCATCCTAAAATAAGACCATGAAAATATTCTCTGGCTCTCCCGGTGGCTGGCAAGGAAACAGGCCTCCACCCCGTGGACTGTCCAACTCTGTAAGCAGAATCAGGTCACCCAGGGGCTTTGCCTGCTGTTTTTCTTGGGATTGGAGCTAGTTCCCCACGGGAACTTGGCATCAGTGCCTCTGTTTCTGTTCCTGAGATAGCACCCCGCTTTGGGACCAGCCACCAGGGAGGATGTGCCACACTTAGCCCTACTTGTAGAGACTTGGTGTTCTTCCTTGTTGTCTAACTGGCTCAAAGGGATGTCTCTTTGCCACAGTGCGTCCTGACTTTCGATCTCCTGAAGCACGTTTTGTTGGTGCCACTGGTGCTGATGCCTCGTAGCCTCAAGCACCCTCACCAGCTCAGTGTCAGGCTGTGACGGCAGTGGGGAGCCTCCTTTGCCACCTACCTGAGGGCAGGAGAAACCTGCCGTGCCCTCTCTTCCTGCTGAGTTGGAGGAAACAGGGATCAGCAACCAGTCGGAGCTCTGAAGTGATTTAAAGATGGATGCAGCGCCCTGGGTGCAGGAGACTCACCTATTCACTGGAAGAAGGAGGTCAAGAGGGAAAGAGGAAGCTGTGGGAAGGAGCTGGGTGCAGGGGGCGTTGGACGCCTCTCTCTGGTCACTAGACAAAGCGGGTGGAAGGAGTGACACTTACGAGCAGCCACTTGAAAGGAAGACGCCTTCTAGCCCATCACTGCAGCCAGAGGACCTGGCATGTGGTACCAGCCCCAGGTGGCGGAACCAGACGTGGGGAAGACAGGAGTGGGGAGGGGTCCGGGGCCGCAGGACGGTATGCCAGCCGCATCTGCAGGCCCGTGTTTGCCCTTGTGGGGAATGGGCAGCCATGGAGTCCCAGCAGCCCTGCCTCTCTGGGCTATGTGGGTGCAGCTCTTCCCGTCGGCCCAGAGACAGACCCAGCCCTTGTCTTTCACCCTGGGGTGAGGATGATGGGTGCCGTTTCAAAGAAGCTGAAAATGCACAACTGCAAGTGTGCCGAGTCAGGATGAGTGTGGACCCTGGAGGGGACCCATGGAGTGGCAGAGGCTGAATTAGATCCTCTGAGGGATCGCTGGAAAGCGCAAGAATCCCTGCCCTCCCATCTGAGACAGATAAGCGAGGTGACCAGTCAACCAAGTGATATTGACAGGTGGTCCCATGTCGGTCCTTCAGTCCCACCAGGAAGGCTGAGATTTTAGCATCTGTTTCGTGGCGGTTGCTGCACATTTAATTGTCACAGCTCCACTCCACACGGCAAGGGGGAGACTGTTTCCATAGTGGGTAACCCCAGCCCCCCAGCTGCAGCAGCATGGCCAGACACAGTGGCAGGATGTGAACTTGGCTTGGATGAGTCTGTCACCACTGGGGTCCTCTCCACCCCTTGCAGGCCCTGGCGTTGCACCCTCTGGGCTTGGAGGAGACCCCCAACTGCCAGGAACCTCCTGCGAAATCTCAACCACTAGTGTTTCTCTGGACTATAAATATCTTTTTAAATACTAATTTTTTCAACTTGAGGTCATTTATGACAGCATTGAACATCTCTTGGTATCTGTAGCTGTCAGAAGTACTGAAACAGTGGACACTTAAATTATCTGTATCTTTCATGGGAAAAAATGCCCTGACTTTTACCAGAAATCTAAATGTGTGCCTTGCTCAGTATGGGTGTTTGTGATTGAGTCTTGCTGCAGAATGAGGGCCAGGAGGGCAGAGCAAACAGCTGCTGGAGTCTGCACATAGACAGGCTCAGAAAGGGCGGCCTGTTTTGCTGGATCAAGAAGTGAATTCCCTTGGCAAACGAATCTGCTGCTATTGCTATGACTTGAAATTTCTTTAGAAGAAAAAGGTAAAAAATCAGAAAATTAGCTTTTGACCTGATTACCCTCCCTGATGGCTCTGTCATAAATGCGTGTGATTACACACCCTCAGATTCACCCCGTGCAGACGCCGCCACGGGCATGGAACGTGAACACCTGTGCTTTCATAAAAGCCTGTGGACGTTCACGGAGGGAACTTTGGTTCCATTCTATAGTCTTTAAATGTGTCTCTTTTTTTGCAGTTTAGAGTGTTTTATGAAGTCACAACGTTGAAAAGTACCTGTCAGAGTTTTCGGTCTTGGTTTGAAGGGGTTCCATGCTTTGGCAAAGTCTCCTCCACCTGCTGGGGCAGCACCGGGTCTGTGCCTTTCCACAGTCATGAAGGACTCTCAGCAGAGCCTGCCATCCTCGCGTCCCCCTGCTGGCTGTGGCCTTTCTTGTCTCTGCGTCTCTCCTGGCCAGTCTGCCGACGCCTTGGCCTGGTGGGCACCCCTTCCTGTGCAGCCTGGAGTCTGCCCTTCTCTTTCCATAGCTGTTTCATCCCTTTCTTGGGCTCTTGTTTCCTTCTCTTAACAAGCATGAAGGAAACGCAATTTGAGTAATAAAAAAATGTTTTTTAAAAAATTTCAAGAATCACTGGAGGAAACCAAGGGAAGGCATTTTGAATGTCTCCAGAGAGAGAGTTCAGTAAACATTCGCCCGCACCCCTCCCGTCACTGCTGTCCAGCCAAGTCTCTGCATTTCTAGGAAAAAAGAAGACAGATATGACCTCGCTGGGAAAGATTCTGAGTGGACAGCCTCCACCGGTAAATTTTATTTTAGAACCGAACACTAATGATGAACGCGGTTTACTTTCCCTTGCCCCAGCACAGCTTCATCGTTGTAATCCCATGTGGAGTTGCTTGGGAATCAAAGCGGCAGTGTCTCACCGCCCTGTTTCTAGAACCCTGGGTTCTCGGGGTTCATTTGCATCAGGCAACGCTGCACAGGTCCAGATGTCAGTGTCCTGTGTGACAGCACCACAGGAAGGGCAGGTGGAGACAGCTGGCCCGTGGTGGGGACGCCATCCCCTCCAGACGGCAGCAGTGCTGTTGTGACTGGACCTCGCTGTTAGGACCCCTGGCTTCGAGCAAACGGTGGCCAGCGACAGTGGCAGATGGCACCGTCTCCACCACAGCCCTTGGTCCCCTGTAGTTTATCTGGTTCTAGACAAAGCCGATCTAATTGTATATATGTTTATGTTTGTTTAGACTTCCCTTGTGGCTCAGATGGTAAAGAATCTGCCTGTAATGCAGGAGACCCAGGTTTGATCCCTGAGTCAGGAAGGTCCCCTGGAGGGTGGAATGGCAACCCACTCCAGTATTCTTGCCTGGAGAATTCCTCAGACAGAGGAGCCTGGCGGGCTACAGTCCATGGGGTCACAGGGAGTCAGACATGACTGGGCAACTACGCTCCCACTTGCGGCTTATATTTACTATCCCGCAAGTGTGCTGTGTGTCTCTTCCGTGATCTCTGCAAAAAGCACTTTTAATAGCTGAAAGCTGTTAAGGACTGTGTTTGGGGGCTGCACTCAGACACTGGGCAGGGGCTGGATATTTGCGTGGTTTCCATTAGTTGGCTGTCCTGTGGGTGATGCTTCCCTGAGTGATGTGATATAGCGTTGGTCATGTTTTGATTCTTCCCCGGAAGCCAGGTAGGTTTCTAGCCCAAGTCCGTGATGTTCTGTGCTCCAGCCGCGTGTCGCTGCATTTTTGCGAGGGCCTCTGTTCCAGTCAGGGCAGGGTGGGCTTTGTAATTTCTCAGCCCTGACTCCACACCAGGTCGTTGCTGGTATTCTGTCTGTGAGCGTCCCCGACCTGGGTGGTCTCCCTGCCCAGGTGGGCAGCTGCTGGTGGCAGGGACTGTAGGGCCAGGACTGTGGTGGGGACACAGAAGAGCCAGCGTGTCCTGCCTGGCCCGTCCCTGTGGTTGAACACACCGTCTCTCGGTCTTCAGACCCCATGGCTGCCCTAGCGAGGCTCTGCCCGTTCCGAGGCTCTTTCTAGGCATGTAGTGGGGTGAGGCCTTGCAACACCTACAGAGCAGAGGTGGAGGAGGAGATTCTGGTCCATTTGATGTAAGGAACGTTCCGTGTGTGGTCCTGTGGGGGACCACTGCATGGATGTAGGTGTGGAGAGCAGGGTCCAGTGGTCACATCCTGACTCGGGCCCAGGCTCAGGCTGCCCATCTCCTGCAGGTCTGCAGCCCAGCGCCCCTCAAGCCTCCCCCATGTGGTCTCCAGTCTGGGAAGATGACCAGGAGGGAGCACCCTGGTGACAGTGACCAACAGGGCCTTGAGAATGCATCCCCAGAGGGCACCCCTGGCAGCTGACTGCCGCCTGCCCTCATCTGGCATGGGTCCAACCAGGAAATCTGCCTCCACCGCTGCTTCCATCTCATGGGCCCACTCCCCAGGGTGATTTGGGAGGCTTCCTCACAGCTGGGCAGTGCCACAGCCTGTGAGAGCTAAGTGCCTGGAGTCACCAGCGGGTAGACATGGGACTTTCCAGCTGCAGCAAAGCAGCTGGGACTGGAGGATGAGGAAACGGTAGCTGGGTTGAAGGCAGAGATTGTTCCAGAAAGAGGGAGGGAAGGCAATCAGGAGGGACACGGGGTGGGATTGGGGGGCCTGGAGGTCTGGCAGGGATCCATCTCTGCGGAGCAAACTGTACCGAGTGTCTCAAGCAATGCAAGGCAGATTTTTTTTTTTAATTGAGGTATAACTAATTCACAATGTTGTATCATCATCTGCTGAACAGCAAAGTGATTCAGTTATATACATATATATACATTCTTTTGCATCTTCTTTTCCATGATGGTGTATCACAGGAAGTTGAATATAGTTCCTGTGCTAGACTCTAGGACCTTGGGGTTAGCAGACGTTGTTGTTTATCCATGTTGTCTACCTTGGGTTGGCCAGAAAGTTTGTTCAGATTTTTTACAGCAAACCCCAGATGACCATTTTCACCACCCCAGTACTAGTTTGCATCTGCTGACCCCAACCCCCACTCCATTCTGTCCCCAGCCCCCTTCCCCTTGGAAACATCTGCATGTTGCCTTTTATGCACAGGATGGCAGATGTGATAACTTGCAGCTCTGCTTCCCTCCTTTAAAAATATGTCCAACCCTGGCCTTGGGTGTTAGCGCCTAAATTCCATTCTATACTCAGCAAGCAGGGCCATACTGGAGATGCTTGATGGATGCAAGGGGTCCTGTCATGGGGACCCAGGAGCTGCTCGAAGGGCAAAGGCAAGGGAGTAACTCAGGGCCATGGAGAGGGCAGCAGGTGCCACCTTACCAACCAAGGGTTCCCAGGTGACGTCACCAGGAACGGCCAGAGGGGGCTTCCCGAGAAAGACAGAGTCCACTTGTGTCTCGAACCAGGACCCAGGACCTTCCAGCAAATGCCAAGCTCCTCACTGGTGTTGAGGTCCTAGAAGACCCCAGGAAACAAGAGGTCGGGGACAAGCAAATCTGAGGAGATGCCCAGCTGATGGAGACCAGGGAGACACCGGGCAGCTGAAGGTGGCCAGTGGGCCCAGAGGGGCTCCTAAATTCAAAGACTGCCTTTGGGGGACTTCTCCGGTGGTCCAGCAGCTAAGACTCTGTGCTCACGATGCAGGGCCCCCAGTTTCGATCCCTGTTCAGGGAACTGGATGCCATGTGCTGCGACTGAGAGGCCACACGCCGCAGCTGAAAGAGTCTGCATGCCCCAACAAGACCGAAGACCTCACAAGCTGCAGCAAGACCCGCGCTGCCAAACACACACATGCACGTGTTCTTAGGAGTTGCCTTTTCCAAAAAGGACACAACTCGGACACTGGCTAAATGTGACTAGGTATGCAGACAGCTGATGGTAATGTATGGCTGTGATTCCCTGATTTCAGTCCCTGAACTGTGGTCAGAGTTGCTGTTTTTAGGAAATGTACATCAAGTTGTCCTGGGCTGAAGGGCCAGCTTTCTCCAGCTTACTGTCCTAGGCAGGCAGGGTCAGAGGGTGAGAAGATGGTAAAGCCAACAGGACTACGGGGGAACCTTCTGCTGCTGCTGGTTAGTTGCTGAGTTGTAACCGACTCTTTTAAGACCCTATGGGCTGTACTCCCTCTGTCCGTGGGGTTTCCCAAGCAGGAATGCTGGATTGGGTTGCCATTTGCTCCTCCAGGGGATCTTCCTGACCCAGGGATCGAACCCACGTCTTCTGTACTGGCAGGTTGATTCTTTACCATTGAGTGACCTGGGAAGCACATAAACCTAGATGGAAAATATGTCGAAAAGCACTGTACTAGGTTTCACACATTTTCTGTTAGCCTGAAATGTTCTCAAGATAAAATGCTGAACAAAGAAAAACAATGTGAAAAACCCAAATATGCCTCTTCTGTGCACAGATTTATGCAGGGTGCTTTTCCCCAAGAAGAGCAACATCCTCAAAAACATACCAGGAGTCCATCACGTTCAGTCACAGTCAGTGCAAGCCCACAGGAGACGAATGCGCAGACCCTCCAGCCCTCCTGCCCCCACCAGCGACCCCGAGGGCTGAGGCGGCCACCCCCGGCTGGTTCTCTGCAACGTCCGAATCAGAGCGCTCAGACTGGTGCTGCTGGCAAAGGGAGACGTGGCCGTATCCTGGGAGAGCATCAGCGAGAACATGCTGGTCCCTCTTTCCCTTCCTCTCCCAGGGAATGGAGTACCCACAGGCCTGTTGGCGTAGCAGGATGTGCTAAGTGGGTCTGTCTCTACCATGCTCAGCCTCGACGCCAATTCATATAAACTGCAACCAAAGGAAAGAAATTCCTGCAGCGTTGGTGTCGGAGCCTCAAACTGTGAAGGGTCCTCAAGTAAAGAAAATGTGCAGGACCATGTTTCCTCCAAGGCCACACCAGCCCCAGAGGGATGCTGCTGGCTGGCCTCCTTGGGAGTCTGTAGGATGTCCAGAACCCACAGGAGGAAGGTCTTCTCATCAAATCTGTGCCACTCGAAGCCTGACTTTAGATGCCCCTTTTTGCCTGTGTAATTAATTAGTCTGGGTGGGTTCTTTGTGCCCGTGTTTGGGGTTTGATAAGCAGGCTCTGTAAACAATAGTGGCACCTTTTCCTGACTTGTTGCTGCTCCAGCTGGGTGATCAGCTGGCAGCCATGTGGTCTCCAGTGTTTATTCTTTTTCTTCTGGGGGGTGTTGGGCGAAGGTGTGGATTTCAGAGAGCAGATAGCACCCTTCCTGCTCAGGGCTTTTCTGTCTGGAAACCCGTAAGCCGCCACGCAAAGCTGAAGCTGTTGTCGCGAGGATATCCCTTCTTTTATGGAAGAGAGGTTTTGTGTCTGAAATCTCAGCAGGTTCTGAGGGGACCTGGTTTGCGTACCATGGGATGTTTGTTGGTGCCCGTGTGGCCCTCGCAGACACGGTTCCTGGCCAGAGGTCAGCAGCAAGGTGACCCTGACCCGTGGCCGCGTGGTACGGACTCCAACCTCCTGCTGTGTCATCTCCAGTCCTGCCCAAGTCTCCCCTGGGGGCACACACTGGTGCCCAGGGCACGGCTGGCGAGGAGGGTGAGCCACGGGGGCTCCAGCCTGCAGCCAGTGCCCAGAAGGATGCTGCCCAGGAGCCGGCCTGGCCTCCCAGCCGGCCTGGCTTGGGGGAGCTGCCAGAAGAGAGGTTAAGGAGGACCCGTGATCTGTGCTCAGCAGATACTTATCATTAGTAACCGGGTACCAAGCAGGGGAAAAGAATCTTCAGTTTATTCCACGCACGCTGTTGTACGTACCAAGAACGTCGTGAGCCTATGACGTGTGAGGTGAGGAAACTGAACTGTGTTAGTGAAGGAAGGGATGCGGGCCCTTCAGGAATCAGAGGGGCATCCAGTGCTAATAATCCCAAGTCATACACTAACTCAGGTGTCATGGCCGCGTGGTACGGACTCCGACCTCCTGCTGTGTCATCTCCAGTCCTGCCCAAGTCTCCCCTGGGGGCACACACTGGTGCCCAGGGCACGGCTGGCGAGGAGGGTGAGCCACGGGGGCTCCAGCCTGCAGCCAGTGCCCAGAAGGATGCTGCCCAGGAGCCGGCCTGGCCTCCCAGCCGGCCTGGCTTGGGGGAGCTGCCAGAAGAGAGGTTAAGGAGGACCCGTGATCTGTGCTCAGCAGATACTTATCATTAGTAACCGGGTACCAAGCAGGGGAAAAGAATCTTCAGTTTATTCCACGCACGCTGTTGTACGTACCAAGAACGTCGTGAGCCTATGACGTGTGAGGTGAGGAAACTGAACTGTGTTAGTGAAGGAAGGGATGCGGGCCCTTCAGGAATCAGAGGGGCATCCAGTGCTAATAATCCCAAGTCATACACTAACTCAGGTGTCCTCAGCCAGAGGAAGAAGCAAAGACAGTGTCGGGATGCATAAGAAAACCATGCTGGTAGACAGACCTGCAGAGGGTGAAGAAGGCCTGTTCGGTGTCAGTTCTCACTGGTGCTGAGCTGCGGTCACTCCTGGTTATCTTTAGGGTGGTTTTGGTCAGGAGCAGTGGAAGTCTGCGAATCCATCTCACCCTGCTGGGGGGTCTTGGGGCTCAGACGAGCGTGGCTTTCTCTGGATCTCAAGTGAGATTGTTCTGTCTCACCTGAGAGCCCAAGGAGCTGCTTGTTCCTGTTCTTTTAGGAGCAGCTGGGTCTGTGGCCCCAGCCCCCTGAAGGCCCTTCATTCCTTATTCTCTGCATCCACCTTCTCTGGAGTAATTCAGAATTCCCCTAATAAAGACAAGCAGCTTATATGACACTGAGGTCGTCACTGCAGGCTACTGTCACAGAGACCAGAACAGATGCCCTCCTGCTGTGGCAGAGCCCCTGGCATCGTGGGGGCCTGCTGCCCGCGGGCCAGGCCTCAGGGACTCTGAGGATGTCTACCGAGCTCCCAGCTGAGTGCTGCTGTTTTCTCTTTATCCTGGGTACCAATCCACCTACCTTCATGGGTGGGGTGCTTGTTTTAATTGAGTTTTATATTGTCTTGGTCACTGAATCAGCCCGATGTGCAACCAGGAGCACACATCAGATCCGCAAACTTGAAATCCAAACTCCTACCTAAAGACTCCAGAATAGGCAGGGTCCCTTCCCCAGGGAGACTCACGCAGACCCCCGAGGTGACACGGTCGAGCAAGAACAGCCTCGAGGCCTGGGGTCTTGGGCGGCGAGGGGCTGTCACTGGGTTCCAGGCTGCTGAGAGGTTGGATTTTATGGGAACCCAGGAGAGGCCAACCGGATTTCACCTCTGAGTGTGACAGGTTCCCCCTTTAGAAGAGTGGTTTTGACCTTATAAAACTGCTGTCGAAAACCACGTGGTTCTGGTTTAAAAGCAGAGATGTCTGTGCTCTAGAGCAGGCACCCAGGGAAGGAGCCAGCTGCCCCAAGCATCAGAATACCATGAGCGAGCCATCGGGATTTAGTCACTGTGCTCCAGCAGTTATCAGCTCTTTGGAGGAAGAGCTGAATTAGGGTCTTATCCTTTATTGCGTGTGTGGACACTGCCTCTTCCAGGGAATCTTCCTGACCCCAGGATCGAACCCAGAGCTTCTGCATGGCAGGCGGATTCTTCACTGCTGAACCCCTGAGGAAGCCCTTGTATGTACACAGATGGAAATAAATTCTAGGAGGCATCAACTGTTAATAAAAATTCAGCTCCCAGTGGGAGCTCCCTGTGCATGAGACCCAGGATTGGCCTTGGGGTCTTTATTCCAGCTGATCCTAGAGCCATCCCCTCCATGCGCGAGAAGTCCTGTGTTGAAGAGAGACCACCAGAGGTCGACTCCCCTCCCCCAAAGGTCTTCACAAAGAAGCAGTCTCTCTCCCTCATCTGCGTCCTTCCAGGGAAGCTGGCCTGTTCAGGTAGACCACACAGGTGGCAAGTGGGGGCACTGGACACAGGTGAGAGTCGGGGCTCCAGTGCCTGACTGTAGTCACCTGTGCTCAACCAGGGACCAAACTAGCAAACAAAAAGTGAATTGCTTTCAATTGTAAAAGTAACGCACGCTCACAGGAAGAGCAAAACGTGAGACTTAAATAGTACAAGGCAGTCTACAATAAAAAGTAAGGTTCCCTTTCTCCTCATTTCCCAGCTCTCACCGCATTCTGCAGGCATGAGCAGTATGTATGGGTGTTGTCTATCTTGTCCAGAATTTACCTGTGTTATCATATTTCCACCAAAAACTTGGCACTCCACTGAGTGGGAATCACACTTGGTTTAACCTAACCTTCTTATGACAAACAAGTGTCATTGTTTGCAGTTCTTATTGTAAACAAAGCTGAAACGAACATTCTTGCATATGGGTCACTTAATGGTGGAGAGCTGGGTGGTTAGATAGATGGTGGGTAGGTGGGCAGGTCGATAGATAGATATGCTGGTTAACTTAGATAGACAGATTCTCAGCATAGCAATTGCCAGTTGAAGGCTGCGTGTGCTTATGACTCTGTGCGTGTGTATGAAGCTCACTGTTATAGTTGTCATCAGAGGGCTGTGTACCCTGCATAGTACGAGAAGGCCTTGGAGCCTGGCTGACCCCGGCTTAAGGAACAGAAGAACCCAGTCTGGGTGTCTTGTGTCTTGTTTCACTGGCCCCCCCGAGCAGCAGCTAAGTCACTCCCCCGTGATGAAGCCAACTCCAAGCCATCCGTCATTTCCATTGGCTGTTTCCGAAGCTTCAAGAAACTCTAGAAGGTATTTACTGAGCCTGTCTGGGAGCAAAGAGACAGACCCAAAGGGAGGTTTGCAGCAGGGGCGTTTGCTTGCGCGTCGCGCTGGAAGCCCCAGAGCTGGAGACCCCGGTGGCCGGAGGGCGGGGTAAGGTGCGCGCTGTCACGTTCAGGTACTGCTCTCTCTTTGGCGTTGCATCTTCTGAGTCCGTGTTGGGTAGAGCCTTGTGCTTCCCTGGTTGTTGAGGAGTTGGTGCCCCTGGCATTTGGCTTACGTTTCTCCCCTGCGGATCCCTGGTCTAAGGTGAGCAGAGCTGAGCTCGTACGGATGGACGGTGCCGCAGCCCAGGGATCCAGCCTCGGCCCTCAGCGAAGGGTTTCCCTTCTGTGGCCTGATTTTAGTTAACCAAAATGCAGCAAACAGGGATGCCCACTGATACCGATGAACGTGTTCTGCTTTTTAAGCGACTTCTCAGTGATTACTGTCACTAACTCTTGATCTCTAGCAGTATTCTTGTAACTATATAATCTCACTGTAATGGTAGGTAAGTTGACTTTCCCAAAAAGAAAGTGTTATTGGTGGTACAAAGGTTATTAGTATAAGGTCATTCCTAGCAGATATGTTTTGGAGGGGATTTGGGGTTTTGAGAGTTAAAATTGTATCTACAGATACATATTCTTGACTCTTAGTAAAAAGGTAGCCCCGCACGGCAGCCGTGTGGCTGCGATCTATACTGTGGGACTCACTGTCTGCATGCTTTGGACGGTCGAGAGGTTGTGGTCCTTTGTAACCTAGCCACTCACGTCTCTCTCTCAGCTCCTCGGATTTCACTTTTTCTAAACGTCCAGTAAATCTGTCAGTCTTCAGGAGTATTGTGTTCTTTGCATCCAGCTGTGTGTCCTCCCCTGCCCGGCTCCCCCATACAACAACGTCAGCACAAGAGCGGGCAGCGGCTGGGACGCCTGTGCTGGCCCAGTAGGCACGAGCCAAGGTCTGCATAGAATCTGATATCGTGCCCTCATTGTGGGGGCGGGGATGCTGCTGGGGGCGCAGCTGGAGGCCCCCTGTTCCTAAAGACCCATAAGACCTGCCCTGCCTCTCAGGCCAGACGTTGGCTGCAACTGGATGTTGGTAAATACATTGCGGAGCTTGAGATAAAGATAGCACATTGGCCCGAGGGCAGAGCCACGCTAGTCAGTGCAGCTCCGGTGGTCTGGGGGGCTGATCTGCGGGGTGGCCTGCCCTGCCATCACAGAACAGAGGGACAGGCAGTGGCGAGGGGAGGCCGCGTCGCGGCTCTGGCTCACGGGCTCTGCACGGCGGCCGCGCAATGCGCTGCTGTGGATGTGGGCTTTCCGAGGGCAGGTGCGCCCGCACCACGCCTGTGTGAACCGAAGCGCCATCTTTGCGTTCTGCACATATTCCTGACCCCAACCGGGGCTGAACTCCCTGGTGCCTGCGGATTTGGGGTCTTAACCTTCCTGACAGTGAAAACAAATACAAATGGGGAAGGAGGAGGAACCTCTTGGTGCGGAGCGCTTTGTGACCCTGCCCCCTGTCGGTGATGGCAGGCGTGAAATGCTGATGGAGGAGGGGTCTGCGGGTCGTTATTATCACACAACGTGGTTTTTAAACTTTTACTTTGAAATAACTTCAAACCTATAGAGGAGCTGCAGTAATGACACAAAGCCCTCTTGGCTCTGATTCCCTAGTCGCTCACATGCTGCCCCATTTAAATCATCTTCCTTGCTCCTGTACATTTATGCCAGTGTGTATAAATGTGTGTATAACAGGGCGCACTGTAGCACACAGCAGTTACCAAAATCAGGGTGTTCGCATTAATAAGTGCAGGGATCCAAACCTTAGTCCGAGTCTCTAATTGTCCTTTTTTTAAAAAAAAAATTTATTGGAATCTAGTTGCTTTACAATGTTGTGTTAGTCTCTGCTGTACAACAAGGTGACTCATTATACATATACCCACTCTTTTTTGGATTGCTTTCCATTCAGGTCACCACAGAGCGCTGAGTAGAGTTCCCTGTGTTACATAGCAGATTCTCATTAGTTACGTATTTTATACGTACTGTCAATTGTGTATGTATGTCAATCCAGTCTCCCAATCCATCTCACCCGCCGGCCTTCCCGCCGGATCCGCACATCCTGCAGTGTCCTTTATGGCTTCCTTTTTTCTGGTTCATGAACCCATACAGGCCCCGCCTCTGCACTGGTCTCAGGGTCTCTAATCTCCTTCCAAGTGGGGCCCAATCCGACCACTCCATGTCCTCCGTCACGTACGCGGTTACTAGAGCCCTGTCTGCTTTGTAGGAGGTTTCTCTGGGGCCCCTTCAGACTGATGTGGTGGGCAGACCTCCTCCTCGGGGCAGGAGTGCAGGACACTGTGATGCTGGTTTCTCTTGTCACTATGTTGGTGGGTATTAGTCTTGTCAGCTAGGTTTCTCCATTTCGACGTGGCTTCTTCCCCTTGTGACTAGAAAGGAGCTGAAAGGAAGGGAGCTTGGAGCCGTGTTACACGCGTCCTCCTCCGACCTCTTTCGGCCAGTCACCGAGTGGTGGGTCATTCTGCGTTTATCAGTGGGCCTTCAGCCGTGAGGATGAGCAGCGCTTCTCTCCCTGCTGTGTCTGGGTATGCGTTTATTTGTCGTAAGAGCGGGTCAATTGTTACTGGATTCTGTGACTCATGGCCGCTGCAGCCCTTGTTTGGTTTGACCTCACATTGTCCCAGTGATGTGGGGCCAACCCGGGCCCTGGATTATGTTCAGCAGTAATTGTACCTCTGCCTACAGATAATAGTAGTTCCCCTCCACACACACACCACTTGGGGCAAGCAGAGATATCTCAGACGTGGCCAGATGTGCCTTGAAGGGGGTGTGGGGGTGGTGTCCGGCCTCCGTCAGGGACCACTCAGGGCGGGAAGGGGTACTGCTTTCTCTGCTACATTTTAAAATTCGTAAGACAAAATGTGGGTTCAGTCTTCAAATAGATTAGCCAGGAGAAGTCTTCAAATTTGCTTTATTTCTCCTGGTGGCTTTCTTTATCCTTTTTCTATGAGGAATAGAACCTGTACAAAAGTAGAATAGTGGTGAACGCCACATGCCCCCCCACCCAGACCCCACAACTGTCAAGCCACACTCCCTTATATATTATATTGTTTTGACCCAAATTCCAGCCATCATATTGTTTATCTACAAATCTTTTAGTCTATTTCTATAAACGATCTAGACTGTTTTCTTAACAATACTATTAATACCATTGTTACACCTAATTCCTTAATCTTGCTTTTGAAAAACTTTGTACTCAAGTAGGAATTGCATTTACACTGCACATCTGCAACCCTAGTGCCGTGAATTCCCTTACAAGACACTGCCACCCCAGGGAAGGGCTTGGCCGTGGGAGTTTGCTCCCTCGGGGGCTCTGATCCACACTGGAAAACCCACTCCCAGGCCACCTTGCAGGTTTCAGCACCACATTCATGCCTCAGGGCTGCCTGCGCCCAGCAGAGCTAGAGAGAGAACCCAGTCGGCAGACCCCTTACAGGTCATCTGGTCAACCCCTGCTCTGGGCACAGCACAGCCTTCACCCCCCACAGGATGGACGGGCCATGATAGGGGCCTCTTTTCTCAAGGACCATCACTGCCTCTCATCGTGGGCTTCAGCGGCTTGAAATACAAAGCAAACTTCAAATTCTTGGATTTTCAACTGATTAGACCAGAAACAGTTGAAAACCCCATAGAAGTCTCTGAGCTTAGCAGAAACCCAGGGTGAGCTTCCTGCCAAGTGCTCCCTCTTCCTGAATTGGTGCTGTGGACAGTCTTTGTCCTGCAGCCCGTGGGGAGGGGGTTCTTTTAGGCACATGATGCCCCAGGAGGAGGAGTCGGAAGGAGTGTGTCTGGAATGAGCGGATGTGGAGCGTTTGCTCTGGGCTGTGGCGTTGCATGCATTTCTGTGAGTGACACTCACCATCAGCCTGTGTAATGTCCCTCTGTTTGGGGTTGGGATGTCGAAGGTCTAGGGTGGGATAGCTCGTGCAGGGAGTGGAGAGCGAGAGCTTGAATCCTATGCTGGCAGCTTCTGCAGTCTCCGTAACGATGCACTTAGGTAGCGCGGGGTTGGGGTTGGGGGACGGGGTGCCTTGGACATCCAGGAGAGGGGCCCAGCTCCCAGTGCTTGCTTGCTGAGTGCGTGCTTAATGGAGGGTGGAGGTTCAGAGATGCTCAGAGGAGGCCTGTGCTTTAAGGAATAGTATGCATTCTGCCAAACACATGTCATCTCCTTTCTTGGAAATATTTCCCCTATTAGAGGTGGTACTCTGGGAAAACTGACATCCGGCCATTTATCCTGAGAGAATAATTCATGCCACACTCCAAGACTCGTTTAAAGATGTGCCAGGGCGCTCTGTGAAAAGAAGGACCCCTGGGAAGCCCCTGCTGGGCAGCCCTGGGACAGCACTGCCCTCCCCACAGCCGGGCGCAGAAACCCCCCACTCGCACTGACACACCAGAGAAACACAGTCACCTGGGCCCACCGTGGTGCTGCTGGTGTAACGTGAAGCCGACGCCACGATTGCAAAACCTCAGATGCCGTCTGAGCCCAGTGGTGGCCATGCGCCTATTTATAAACAGCTGCGCAGGGAAGACAGGAAGGACGCACTCGAGAACTGTAACTGTGAACCTGGGCGTTGTCAGTGACGGTCACATTCTTTCCTTTGTCCCGTATGTGTTTTCCAGACATGTTACAGTGAAACCTGTGAGAAAAGATGAATGTGTCTGTGTTCCCCTGAATGACTTGGTTTTGAACGTGGGCACTTTTCAGCGCAAACACGACAGTGCCTCTGTGGCTGGGGTAGGGCTGGGTGACCAACTAAAAGCTACACTCAGACCAGGCCCTCTGTTGTATGCATGTGTGTATGCATGTGTATGCGTCTGTGTGTGTACATTTGTGTGTATATTCATACATATATCTGAAGGACAAGGAAGCCTGGCGTGCTGCAGTCCATGCAGTTGCAAAGAATCAGACATGCCTTAGCAGTTGAACAACAAAAATGTATGTGTATGTGTCAGGATGTCCCCTCTGTGTGACCCCGTCTGCTCCACATATGTGTATGTAGTCAGGATGTCCCCTCTGTGTGATCCCGTCTGTTCTATGTATGTGTATGTGTCAGGATGTCCCCTCTGTGTGACCTCGTCTGCTCCACGTATGTGTATGTGTCAGGATGTCCCCTCTGTGTGAAAAATATTTCCCCTATTAGAGGTGGTACTCTGGGAAAACTGACATCCGGCCATTTATCCTGAGAGAATAATTCATGCCACACTCCAAGACTCGTTTAAAGATGTGCCAGGGCGCTCTGTGAAAAGAAGGACCCCTGGGAAGCCCCTGCTGGGCAGCCCTGGGACAGCACTGCCCTCCCCACAGCCGGGCGCAGAAACCCCCCACTCGCACTGACACACCAGAGAAACACAGTCACCTGGGCCCACCGTGGTGCTGCTGGTGTAACGTGAAGCCGACGCCACGATTGCAAAACCTCAGATGCCGTCTGAGCCCAGTGGTGGCCATGCGCCTATTTATAAACAGCTGCGCAGGGAAGACAGGAAGGACGCACTCGAGAACTGTAACTGTGAACCTGGGCGTTGTCAGTGACGGTCACATTCTTTCCTTTGTCCCGTATGTGTTTTCCAGACATGTTACAGTGAAACCTGTGAGAAAAGATGAATGTGTCTGTGTTCCCCTGAATGACTTGGTTTTGAACGTGGGCACTTTTCAGCGCAAACACGACAGTGCCTCTGTGGCTGGGGTAGGGCTGGGTGACCAACTAAAAGCTACACTCAGACCAGGCCCTCTGTTGTATGCATGTGTGTATGCATGTGTATGCGTCTGTGTGTGTACATTTGTGTGTATATTCATACATATATCTGAAGGACAAGGAAGCCTGGCGTGCTGCAGTCCATGCAGTTGCAAAGAATCAGACATGCCTTAGCAGTTGAACAACAAAAATGTATGTGTATGTGTCAGGATGTCCCCTCTGTGTGACCCCGTCTGCTCCACGTATGTGTATGTGTCAGGATGTCCCCTCTGTGTGACCCCGTCTGCTCCACGTATGTGTATGTGTCAGGATGTCCCCTCTGTGTGACCCCGTCTGCTCCACGTATGTGTATGTGTCAGGATGTCCCCTCTGTGTGACCCCGTCTGCTCCACGTATGTGTATGTGTCAGGATGTCCCCTCTGTGTGACCCCGTCTGCTCCACGTATGTGTATGTGTCAGGATGTCCCCTCTGTGTGACCCCGTCTGCTCCACGTATGTGTATGTGTCAGGATGTCCCCTCTGTGTGACCCCGTCTGCTCCACGTATGTGTATGTGTCAGGATGTCCCCTCTGTGTGACCCCGTCTGCTCCACGTATGTGTATGTGTCAGGATGTCCCCTCTGTGTGACCCCGTCTGCTCCACGTATGTGTATGTGTCAGGATGTCCCCTCTGTGTGACCCCGTCTGCTCCACGTATGTGTATGTGTCAGGATGTCCCCTCTGTGTGACCCCGTCTGCTCCACGTATGTGTATGTGTCAGGATGTCCCCTCTGTGTGACCCCGTCTGCTCCACGTATGTGTATGTGTCAGGATGTCCCCTCTGTGTGACCCCGTCTGCTCCACGTATGTGTATGTGTCAGGATGTCCCCTCTGTGTGACCCCGTCTGCTCCACGTATGTGTATGTGTCAGGATGTCCCCTCTGTGTGACCCCGTCTGCTCCACGTATGTGTATGTGTCAGGATGTCCCCTCTGTGTGACCCCGTCTGCTCCACGTATGTGTATGTGTCAGGATGTCCCCTCTGTGTGACCCCGTCTGCTCCACGTATGTGTATGTGTCAGGATGTCCCCTCTGTGTGACCCCGTCTGCTCCACGTATGTGTATGTGTCAGGATGTCCCCTCTGTGTGACCCCGTCTGCTCCACGTATGTGTATGTGTCAGGATGTCCCCTCTGTGTGACCCCGTCTGCTCCATGTATGTGTATGTGTCAGGATGTCCCCTCTGTGTGACCCCGTCTGCTCCATGTATGTGTATGTGTCAGGATGTCCCCTCTGTGTGACCTCGTCTGCTCCACGTATGTGTATGTGTCAGGATGTCCCCTCTGTGTGACCTCGTCTGCTCCACGTATGTGTATGTGTCAGGATGTCCCCTCTGTGTGACCCCGTCTGCTCCACGTATGTGTATGTGTCAGGATGTCCCCTCTGTGTGACCCCGTCTGCTCCACGTATGTGTATGTGTCAGGATGTCCCCTCTGTGTGACCCCGTCTGCTCCATGTGTGTGTATGTGTCAGGATGTCCCCTCTGTGTGACCCCGTCTGCTCCTGACGTGGCATATCCTGGAAGCCACCAGCCTTGTCCTTACACCGAGCCCAGAGCGTGGGAACGCCCGTGTCCCCTGCACCCTGAGTGACATCCTCTCTTTACGTTGTAAAGCAGCCGCCCTCCACAGCTCTCAGGGCCGTGGGCAGGCAGGCAGGACGGGGCATCTCTCGGCAGAGACTTGCACACCCCCTGCACGACCCAGAGCCAGCCGTGGTGTCTAGTCCTGGAAGCTTGCTGGGAGGGGAGGCTTGTAGATGAGAATGGCTTGGCGCAGGGCTGCAGAGCCACAGCAGGTCGCTGGGGTGGAGTGGAAGCCTCAGCTGCGCTCTAGGGCCCGGGAAGCAGGGAGGCAGGGGGAGCGCCTCCCGGGGTGAATAGGCAGTCGGAGCAGCCAGCCAGGCCAGGCCCCGGGCGCTCTCAGAGAAAGAGACGTGAACAGACGCTCCCAGGGCAGCTCCGGACCCTGAGCGGGGCCGGGTGGGCCCCGAGAGCAGCCCTGTGTGTTCCAGGACTCTGACGCCCGGAGCAGCGCTGAGAGTCTTCTCTCAGCTCCGTGGAAGTGGGGCCCATTGGTTCCTCTCTACCTCAACAAAGGAGAATAGGATTTGGGGGAAGAGGGGCCGGGGTGAACCATTTTTGAAAGCTTTATTGAATTTGTTATAATATTGCTTCTGTTGTTGATGTTTTGATTTTCTGCCTTTGAGGCTTGTAAGATCTTAACTCCCCGACCAGGGATCAAACCCACACCCCCTTCACTGGAAGGCAAAGTCTTAACCACTGGACCGCCAGGAAAAGTCCCTAGGATGTTTTTAAAACAGCTGTTATTTTCATTTCCTATAAGATACCACTGTGTACACACTGCTTTTCTCAAAGTAATAGGCTGTATGTATCTATTCTAGGAAGCTTGAAAAGAAATATAGGTGAGCCAGTCAAAATTGATTCTTCCAGATAGTGGCTTTGAAGTGCCAGCAGGCAGCCTTGTGCCCTGAATCTTGCCCACGAGCACCAGGCAACGAGGGTGTCTGTGGGTCTCCAGATCTGTACTTGACTTCCAGAACTACTTTGTGAATTGTTTTTAGAACTTTAATTCCTTTAGATAAGATTATGAGGACTTACAATATTTTTAATTATCTCTGAAACCTTGAAATCAATAGATTATAACACAGACCCTTGTTTTTTTTAAAGTCCCTTTGGGTCCGTGTTGTTGAACAGAATGATGCTAATGTTGTTACAGCATACGGTGGGCCCATGTGATCGTCTCTAGCGGCTTCAGTTGTCATTCCTTGTGGCTCAAAAGAACATCAGTTTAGAACAGAACTGAAAACAGAAGTCAGGGGAATTAATGAGAAGCCCAGCTTACATCCTCACTTTGAAAATGTATTTAAGCAGGACCCAGAGGGCTTTTGAACTGAGAAGAAAGTTGGATGAAAAGAACTGAGACAAGGGCCCAGCTCAGACCCGGCAGGCTCCCTGGGTCCTGTGCCCAGGGCGGCCTATCTACTTGGCTCAGCCCCAGCACTGAGAGGCCGCCGACCCCCCGGAGATGCCCTATACCTTGGCCAACCCTGAGACAAAGGGCTGAGAGGCCTCCGCTTGCCGTTTTCATGGGTTGGTCTCTGCCAGTGTCAAGAGTCTGCAGGATTCGGACAAGACTCCGACCTGCAAGGCCCCAGCAGGAAATGTCTGGTCCCCGAAGCAGAAATAACGGTGGCAGAAGGGAGGTGGCCCACCATCTGTCTGCCTGTTGGGGGCCTTGGACGTGATGTATCTATCTTCAACCCCAGCTCTTCTTAAACTCCTTCCTGCACGTTTGCACAGATCCAAGCTCTTGCTCCCCTCTCTGTACAGTGGATTCAGCAAAGGTGTCAACAGAGCTGCAGGAAAAACAGAACCTCTGTTACCATGTCAAGGCTTTTAGGACGGGCTGCAGCACCAAGCCAATCAGAGGACTGCATATGGTAGAACCTTCCTCCCCCCGTGAACCCCGAGATGGAGGAGTCTCAAGCTGTTGATGTAATTATCCCTCTCTAATATTATTTTTTAATTCAAAGCTTATTTATTGTTATCATTTATACAGCAAGAAAGCAATGCAGTTCAGGAGTTTATTACAAATTTCAGAATCGGAATTCCACATGCAGATGGCATACATTCTCATATTTTCTAAGTATATAAGGAGGTGTTACGTTGAACATGATTTGCTCTTTTTTTTAGTTTTTTGGTATTTAAAAAATTGTTTTACTTTAGATTTACAGTATTGTGTTTGTTGCAAGTATACAACACAGTGATTCAGTTAATACATATACATGGATCTATCCTAGGCTTCCCTGGGGGCTTAGGTGGTAAAGAATCTGCCTCTAATGTGGGAGACCTGGGATTGATCCCTGGGTTGGAAAGATCTCCTGGAGAAGGAAATGGCAACCCACTCCAGTATTTTTGCCTGGAGAATTCCATGGACAGAGGAGCCTCGCGGGCTACAGTCCATGGGGTCACAGAGAGTCAGACATGACTGAGCAACTAACACGTTCATTTTCATATCTAGTCTTTTTTCAGAATCTTTTCCCATATGGGTTATTGTGTAATAAATGGCAGTTTTGTCTCTAAAAGCAGTTAGCTACTTAATTTCCTTTGCAGTGCAAAAATGGAAGATTCAGCAGTTGGCTTTTCCGAGTTACTGTTCCCACTGAATCTCGGCGATCGTGAGGTCTGCTGTCTTAACTGCAAACCGGAGTCAGTCATGGCTGTCTGGGTCTAGTCCCCCATCCCTTGCCTGTGTCTCAGGCCTTCAGCGAGCTCCTGCCTTGTCCCCAGCTCCTCAGCGCATGTGAGGGTACCCCAGGGGTAGGCAGAGGGGGCCGGGCAGCTTTTCAGAAGAGGCTCCCGTTACCCCAGCCAGGCTGACCCCGTGAGGCTGCTGCCAGATCCTCTCTTTACAGGCGCAGAGAGGCCGGGCCCCGCCGAATCCCCATGGCTAGCTGCTGATGAGGCCGGGTTGCAGTGGGTCTGATTCTCCCCAGAACCCCTGCCTGGGCCAGGGGGCTCATGAATGATGCTTCCCCTTCCATCGCTGGGGTCACAGAGCCAGGGAGTGACCGGTCCAGACTAGCGCTGCTGATCTGTGCTCCGAGTACCCCCCCGCCCAACCTCGCAGGACCCAGATCCGTGTGTTCCCCGAACAGGTTTGCCCTGAAGCCCTGTGTGCCCTTGGGGTCGATCTCATCCTGGCTGAACTGTGAGTTAGTGGAGTGGAGGCCTTGGCGAGCTAAGGGGGAAGAAGCGCCTGCATCCCGCCCTCACAGGACCTTGAGCATCTCACTTGGGAGCTTAGCCTGCTCCCCGGCATCCCTCAGCCCAGGCCTGCTGCACCAAAGGCTGAGAGGGAAGACCCTCACTTGTTTCCAGGATGAGCCCAGCCCTGCCCAGTTGCTGACTGCAGGGGTGGTGGGCACAGGGCAAGATGCCCCTTCTGGAGCTGCTGGCTTTAGAGGCTGGCCGTTCCAACAGCGCCTTCCTTTGTGCGTTGGTGGGTTACACTCTCCTCTCGAGCTCGTCATGCTCCCTGGGTGAGACTGTGGGTGTGTATTGTGTCTTCCTTGGCTTTCTGCCTTGGGGCCTGTTTAATCTGACGCGGGCTACAGTCCATGGGGTCACAGAGAGTCAGACATGACTGAGCAACTAACACGTTCATTTTCATATCTAGTCTTTTTTCAGAATCTTTTCCCATATGGGTTATTGTGTAATAAATGGCAGTTTTGTCTCTAAAAGCAGTTAGCTACTTAATTTCCTTTGCAGTGCAAAAATGGAAGATTCAGCAGTTGGCTTTTCCGAGTTACTGTTCCCACTGAATCTCGGCGATCGTGAGGTCTGCTGTCTTAACTGCAAACCGGAGTCAGTCATGGCTGTCTGGGTCTAGTCCCCCATCCCTTGCCTGTGTCTCAGGCCTTCAGCGAGCTCCTGCCTTGTCCCCAGCTCCTCAGCGCATGTGAGGGTACCCCAGGGGTAGGCAGAGGGGGCCGGGCAGCTTTTCAGAAGAGGCTCCCGTTACCCCAGCCAGGCTGACCCCGTGAGGCTGCTGCCAGATCCTCTCTTTACAGGCGCAGAGAGGCCGGGCCCCGCCGAATCCCCATGGCTAGCTGCTGATGAGGCCGGGTTGCAGTGGGTCTGATTCTCCCCAGAACCCCTGCCTGGGCCAGGGGGCTCATGAATGATGCTTCCCCTTCCATCGCTGGGGTCACAGAGCCAGGGAGTGACCGGTCCAGACTAGCGCTGCTGATCTGTGCTCCGAGTACCCCCCCGCCCAACCTCGCAGGACCCAGATCCGTGTGTTCCCCGAACAGGTTTGCCCTGAAGCCCTGTGTGCCCTTGGGGTCGATCTCATCCTGGCTGAACTGTGAGTTAGTGGAGTGGAGGCCTTGGCGAGCTAAGGGGGAAGAAGCGCCTGCATCCCGCCCTCACAGGACCTTGAGCATCTCACTTGGGAGCTTAGCCTGCTCCCCGGCATCCCTCAGCCCAGGCCTGCTGCACCAAAGGCTGAGAGGGAAGACCCTCACTTGTTTCCAGGATGAGCCCAGCCCTGCCCAGTTGCTGACGCAGGGGTGGTGGGCACAGGGCAAGATGCCCCTTCTGGAGCTGCTGGCTTTAGAGGCTGGCCGTTCCAACAGCGCCTTCCTTTGTGCGTTGGTGGGTTACACTCTCCTCTCGAGCTCGTCATGCTCCCTGGGTGAGACTGTGGGTGTGTATTGTGTCTTCCTTGGCTTTCTGCCTTGGGGCCTGTTTAATCTGGTCAGCAGGCCCTGGTGACTTTGGAGAGATAACTGGATGGTGATGTGTCAGGGGTGGAGCTGATAGTGCGGGATCTGAGGTCCTGTCTTGGCAGCCTGTGACCCTTGTGTCTGTCTGTGTCACAGGCTGCAGCCTGCCTGCCCCACCCCAGCAGGTCCCTGGCTCTGGGGATCTGAAAGCTGGGGACGTGGCCAGATGACAAAGCACATCTTAGATTTTAATACTAGGTGTATATTTAGACCTCTCCTGGCATGGTCTTGGAGCAAAGGGAAGTGAAGAAAGAGTTTACAGGAAAGTGCAGTAAGACTGAAAAGAGGATTTAAAAGCTGCTGCTATAGCTGATTTGGGTAGGAAAACACTTGGAGAGAGACAGGAAACACACTTCAACCTAATTTAAACTTCCTAGGGAAGATAATATTTGTTGTAATCACAGATTAGTTTACTTAGAAACTTAGGAAAGAAGGAAAATTAGGAACATGCTGATTTGGTTGTTTGTATGTATGCAGTGCTGTGGAAGATTTATACATTTATAATTTACATATTTATGATTACATATGTACTTATATGTAGTTAGCATATAAGTTGTATGAATTCTTTTTCTAGGTTTGTTTTTCTTCTGTATTAATGTATTTGTTCATACAGAGTTTTTACCTATACACCAGAGAATGTTTTCTTTATTAAAATTCCATTTTGTTTTCACAAACTCAGTCATGTTATCTGTATTTGAATATTTAATTGGTTTCGGAGAAGTAGAACTGTCATTCAGTGAAATGTCAGTTCCAGAAAAGACATGGAGTGGGTTTCATTTAAGATGGATGTGAGTTATAAGAGGCTCCTGAGTCCTGATCCCAACCAGCCAGGTTGAAGGGCTGGTGAGAGGTGGTGGGGACAGTGGTCCTGTCTCCCCTCTGGCTCTGAGACTCTAAGTCTGCTGTGGACAGTCCTCAAGGGAACACACCCTCCCTGTGGACTTTGTCTTAGCAACTCACTGTCTCCTGTGAGACTCCTCGCAGTGGAGAGAGATGTTCAAATTCTGCACTTAATCAAAACTGGAGAAAAAGGACTTGGAGCGGGAAGGGAGGGCGTGGAGCCAGCTCCTCAGGACCAGCTGACACTCGGGCCGCAGAAAGCTCCAGCTCCAAACTCGCAAGTGATAGCATGCCTTCCAGGGCTCAAGGTTGCTGGGAGATTTGGCAGCCAGGCCTGAGTTCAGAGAACACACGTGCTCGGGCCAAGCGTCCTGCCTGGGCGTCACGACCGTGGGGAGGAGTGAGCCGGCGTTTTGCTGGAGCACTGGTCTGAGCCTCGTGTGGTTGTCCTGTTGTCATCACCTCCACCTCGGGCGGGAGCACCGAGTAGGGGAGCGATTGCATCAGGCCCAGGCAAGGCCCTGATTGGTCTGCCCCGAGTGGCTTGATTCACGAGCTAGAGGACTGAGCCGAAGGCAGCCCTGTGGCAGCTGCCCTGCTGCCCAGAGACAGCCTGACCACCAGGCCTCTGTCGGTGGGTCAGTGCCCGGAGTCAGGGTCCTGCCTGCCAGGGACAGTGGGAAAGGCTGAGGACACACTCCCCTGGAAGACACAGTCTTGATTTAAAATGCCATCTTGTTCCTCTGACTGCTTTTTCCATGCTGTTGAGGTAAGATTTTTTTAAGCATCTCGTGTTTCCTCTCAAGGCGACACCCCTACTGAGTTTGCAGCTGGGGCAGAGAAAATGTTTGGTCCTCTGGGTTTTTGCTTGGCCATTCCCCTGTCTGGGAGCTGCCCATAGGTCATGGCTTTGAACAGCTCTGGGAAAATAAAGCTGGCTTGGATTTTGTAGGGGGAGGGCCAAAGAGTTTGGGGACTGCCCCTTTCAGTTGTTTGAATTTCGGCATGTTCATATTCCTTTTCTCGTCTTCCTCCTGAGCTACAGTAGCGTGAGGCAGGTAGGGAATGACAGGAGGAGGCAGTGGGTGCTGTCTGCGGCACTGGGGGCCCTTGAAAGGGAGAGCAGCTGGAGTCACCCAGAGTTAGGGATTCCTGGGGCCGTCTGTTGCTTTCAGTCGGTTCAGCTGTAAACTGTCCGACTCCAAGACCACCAGCAGCATTAAAAGGAAATCTGGGACTTCCTGAGACAGACCATGGAAAAGTGGCTCGTACGCTTCTCCTGGGTGTTTTCAGAGCCTGTGTTGGAATCCTATCTGTCCTGTGCGTCCACAGGGGGATGAGAGGGGAATGTTGATGGGCGGTCACCTGCTGCTTGGAAAACCAGTAATACATGTTGGAGCACTGCCATCTGTAATTTCCCCATTGTATGTTGTGTCAGTGTTCATTTCTGAAGACCCGAAGTTGTTCATATACAAGTGTCACCTTCTTGTGTTGCAGGATGTTAAAGTCTTCAGTGAAGACGGGACAAGCAAAGTGGTGGAGATTCTGGCAGACATGACGGCCAGGGACCTGTGCCAGCTGCTGGTTTACAGAAGTCACTGTGTGGACGACAACAGCTGGGCGCTGGTGGAGCACCACCCACACCTGGGATTAGGTGAGGAGCCGGTCTGGGAGGGGGCAGCTCTGGGAGGGGGCAGCTCCAGGTGGGGGAGCAGCTTCAGAAGAGGGTCAGCTTCAGGAGGGGAGCAGGTCTGAGTGGGGGTAGCTCTAGTCAGGGGCAGCTCTAGGAGGGGGAGCAGGTCTGGGTACGGAGCAGCTCCAGGAGAGGGTACAGCTAGATGTGTATAAGAGACAGGTATGTATCTGTATGATCCCGTCTGCTCCATTTATGTGTATGTGTCAGGATGTCCCCTCTGTGTGACCCTGTCTGCTCCATGTATGTAAAGAGCTGTAGAAAAACTACTAAATGATGTAAACAGATTAAAAGGCGAAATTAAAAAAAGAAAACAAGCACAGATGCAAGCAACACGTAAGTAGAAAGTTCACGTTATCACTACGTTCCTTGCTTTGAAGAAAAATTCTCACTGACTGGAATTACGGATGAGGTGACTGCAGTAACTGATGAACTTACCACCTGAGGATTAAAAATAACTTCTATTAATACTCTTAAATCCCACCCAACAAAGAACATGGTACTACTGTAGCTAAACTGTCTTGATATTAAGAAATATAACTTTAATTTCTTATTAGGATAGTGTGACATACAAATTTGGGATTACCGTTTTTCTTAATGTAGGTAATCTGGTAGAATTCTTTAAAGTCCTTTTGACTTTACTTATAGTTAAATACAAAGCTTTGTAGTACAGATCCCGTATGTTGAACTGTTTATTTGCTTGTTTAGGAGAGAAGAATGTCCAAAAAGATCCTCAGGAGAACATTTTGCTTTGTCAAGCTTTACGGACCTTTTTTCCGGATTGTGAACTTCTCCATTCATGTGTTATCTCAGATGTGTATAAGAGACAGGCTCTGGATGGGGGTAGCTCTGGGCGGGGTCAGCTCCAGGAGGGGGAGCAGGTCTGGGCGGGGGGCATCTCCAGGAGGGGGCAGCTTTAGGAGGGGGAGCAGCTCTGGGCAGGGGCAGCTTTGGAGGGGGAGCAGCTCCAGAAGTGGGAGCAGGTCCGGGTGGGGGCAGCTCCAGGTTGGGGAGCAGCTCTAGGAGGGGGAGCAGCTCCAGGTGGGGAGCAGCTCCAGGTGGGGGCAGCTCCAGGTTGGGGAGCAGCTCCAGGTTGGGGAGCAGCTCCGGGTGGGGGCAGCTCCGGGTGGGAGCAGCTCCAGGTTGGGGAGCAGCTCCAGGTTGGGGAGCAGCTCCGGGTGGGGAGCAGCAGTGGGTACTCAGGGTGCTGTCAGGTGAAGGCCCCCACCAGCAGATGCCAGACTGGCACCGCAGTGCCCCTGCCAGTGGAGCGGGTGGTCTGTCCATGCTCCTGCTTCTTCTCTTCTAAACTTTCCCTTCCTCGCTCGCAGCCCTCTCCCTTCTGGTGCTTCCAGAATCTCACTCTTGGATGTTTGGAGCAGTAATTGTCAAGGGCTGGGACACAGTAGGAAGGAGGGTCCCTCTGGTTCAGCAGGAGGACTGGCTGTGAGAGGCCCGGGGCTGCTGTACACCTGTGCTCTGGGGAGTCAGCCACAGGTGCCCTGGAAGATTCTGGCATTGCTTTGCAGAGCCGTTCCCTCACCAGATGGGGTTGGGGACCTGTGGTGACAGCCTGCAGGAGGCACAGGGAGGCCCGCAGGAGTTAAGGGGGCAGTGTCGTCTAAGTTTGAGTTTCCCACAGTGTCTCTGGGTATTTGAGAGAGCAAGAGATTATTTTGAAATGTGTTCTATTTACAGAACTTATTAAAGTTTGGGGTTTGTTTGTTTGGTGGCCTTACTTCAGGTAAAGAAGCTTTTCAAACTTTCATTTAATTTTTTATTGGATAATGTATGGTACTTCTAAAATCATAGGCAAGTATTTAAAACCAGAATTTTCTGTATGTAAGTCAGCTGTATTTTCTTTCCATGTCTTGAAGGAGAGAAAAACTGCACAGCTTGCAAACTTCTTCCCATAGTTGAAAGTCTTTCTTATACCCTTTTAGAACAATTAATCAATTGAAATTAAACCTAGGTCTGGAATATTCCTTTCACTAACTGGCATTTGTGCAACTCATACAATCTAAGCCTACGTAATACGAGGTACATTTGAGTTGGCATTGCTTGAGGTCACGTGTTCTGGCTCCGCTGTGCTGTCAGACAGACGGTGTGTGGTTTAAAGTAAACACTAAGAACTTCTGACTTCTCTCCTGTCACTGCGTATGTGCAGTGCGCTTGTGTGTCATCTGAGGCCTTTTCCTTTGTCCCCGGCAACCTTCTACTGGGTACATTCAGCAGTGCTCAGCAGAGCAACTGACTGGAAGCTCCAGTGTGAGGCAGCGCCCTCGTGGTCTGGTAGGGCCACCCGAGGCATCTGCGGACACAAGTAATTTGGAAACTAGGTAGTGTCGGAGCCCTGCAGTTTGTATGTGTGCACACGTGCACACACATGTGTATATATACATGTGTACATATCTACATATGCCTGTATACACATGCATATGTATCCATGTACATGTGTACAGAAATACATAGAGAATTAATTTTAAGATGTATCTGCATAATTAGATCCAAATATAATGAATATCATTGAGAGACTAGTCAAGAGTCTGGCCACTTTTAATTTACAAGGAGCTATGAAACCATCTTCAGCAGATATTCTAGTACATGACTGTCACTGTACACAGAATATGTGCAGTGGATGCAGATACACAGAACATTGTCACCTACAAAGACTGCTTGAGAAAGTTTTATTCCAGTATTTCTTTTCGTAGCACCTGGTTTCTATAACATCAGATAGTAGAGACATGATGCATGCTAAAACTTGGGGAATGATTCATCACATGAATAAAATTTATTCTGAGGGAATAAGAAATGAAATGCACAGTAGTCTCAGGGATGTGATACTCATAAGATTCATTCTTTATTCTTTCTCTGATTCAGAGATGGATTGACATAGGGAATCCATCCTAAAGGAATCCATTCCTTTAGGGAACAACAGTTCATTATAGCCAAGTAAGAGGGGGGGACAAAGAAGGAGAGGAGCAATTAAAATCATAAAAATGACAAAGAATATTTGGATGCTGTTTGACAAAAAGAAGTCAGTGAGCTGAATTACAGACACAAAAAGTCCCCTCAGAAGGGTCCTCCTCACTTTCTCCCATTGGCTCCTTTTTCGTGAGCAGTGAGCGTGCCCGTGGTCCCAGTGGCTAGGTTCTGTAGGTGTTTCTGCAGGCTTAGATACACCAAGTCCAGCAGCGTCCAGGGAAACCTCCCACTGTCCACAAAGAGCTGATCCATTCCCGTCCCTGTGTCTGCCCTGCCTGTTCTTCTCTTTGTGATCTAAGCCTATCATTTTCTTTCTAATCTGTTGTTCTTTAGGTGAAAGTCTTATTCTTTCTGTTTATCCACCAGCGCTAATGGTCAGACACCCAGTAGTGGGAAGAGGCAGGTCCGGCAGCCTGTTTCAAGCTTTACACGGGGCAGGGTTGCATGGCACCTTTCAGAGCAGCCTGGGTGTTTCGGCATAACTCCCCTTGCGTGGGGTGTTCTCTGTGCTGGATAGTGTTCTGTTGTGTTCCCAGGACCTCCGGCACACGCATCTGCCGCCTCTCCCCCCACCATTCTCAGGGCAGAGCCACCAGCCCCATCTCCCCGGTCACTGACTCTCTCTTCAAAAGCTCACACTCTTGTCAAGTGCATGTCGAGAATGCTTCTGGAACCTGCATATGTACAAGGCTGGTGGCTCAGGCCAAAGGGAGATGATGCGTGCAGATCCCTCAGGCAAGTGGTTGAGTCAATGGATTTCCAGCCACAATGACTGTGCCAGTCTTTGCAGCTAAGCTATGATAACTGTAACAGTACTAAGCTTTTTCACACTCAGAAACGAGTGATGATTTAGGAGATATGAGACAGTTACTTCCTTTCCATTAGTCAGAGACCATGCTTACATGTGGGGTCTCCAGCCTCTGAGGGTACCCTCAGCAGAGCATCATGCTCACAGAGGCACAGGAACAGGGGCAGCTGCCGGCGTGAGTGGGCGGCATCTCTGGCTGGTAGGACCCTCCCTGCCCTCCCCCTGAACTGGACTTGTGGCCACAGCCAGCCACGACGCCCCTCCTGGCGCTGCTGTGGGCTCCTGCAGTGTTGGTCCTGTGGCACTTTGGCGTAAAGGCTGGAGCAGAGCCCTGAGTGGTCAGTGGTCTTAGGTGACTGTATCACATGTTTCCTGATTTGGGTTTTTCCTGGTCAGAAGAGAAGGGTACGGCAGCCGCCCTTTGGAAGGCCCAGCGCATCCAGACCCCGACATCTGCACGTGCAGACAGCAGTCGTGGGAGAAGCACCTGCCCACCCTCAGCCCTGGTGCTCACAGGTGCCTTTGCAGGCTGATCCTCATCTCTATCTCTGTGTCTGGTACATCTCAAAGCCACCAAATGACACCCTTTCCCCACTAAAGGATACACCTAGCAGGAAGCTGCTTGTTGGGCAGATCTAGACAGCAGGATGTTTTCTGGGGGCATAGTTTGCTTCTCACAATTCCGCATAGCCAGGCGATGCCCTGGGCAACTGTTCAGTGCTCTGATCTGTGCCATCAGGCTGTGCTGGTCTGAGGGGCTGCAGGGGTCAGCGAAGGGGGATGCTGACACCTCCTAGAGCCATTGGCTGGGCACTGGGTCTGCCAGCCCCACCCCACCCGCTGGGGCTGCCCGGGTTTCTGCAGAGGAGTCCTGTGTCTGCTGCATGGCCACAGAAGTAAAATAGGCTTTTTAAAAAGAATTGAAGTTTAGTTGATTTACAGTATTGCCTTAAATCGTGCTGTACAGCAGGGTGGCTCAGTTCTACACACACACATATATTCTTCTTTGTACTCGTTTCCATTCTGGCTTGTCGCAGGCCCTGTGCTGTACAGGAGGGCCCTGTTCACCCATCCTGTATATAACAGTTTGCAACAGCTAATGCCAACCTCCCAGTCCTTCCCTCCCCCAGCCCCTTTCCCTGGCAACCACAAGTCTGCTCTCTGTGTCTGGGAGTCTCTGTTTCGTAGATTTGTTCATTTCTGTCGTGTTTTAGATTCCACATAGAAGTGGTATCGTATGGTGTTTGTCTTTCTCTTTGTGACTCACTTCGCTTGATACGGTAATCTCTGGGTCCATCCGTGTTGCTGCAAGTGGCGTTATTTCGTTTTGCTCTTATGGCTGAGTGGTATTCCGTTGTATGTATGCGCCACACCTTTGCCCATTGTTCTGTCGATGGACGCGTAAGTTGTTTCTGTGTCTGGGCCTAGTGCAGTCAGCAGAGTGACCCAGGGCAGTGAAGCAGCTGCTGCTGGGACCCTCGGCAGTCTGCGTATGCTGGTGTGCCTGGCTCTCCCAGGGCTGCTGGGCCGGGAGGAGAGGAGCCTGCCTGGGACGTGGCGCCTGGGTGCCCCATGCAGCTGGTAGCTCCTGTCCGGAGGACCAGGTCATTGCCGCCCGCTCTTTTATTTCTCCTTATTCTACCTGTTAAGTGTGTGTGTTAGTCACTCAGTCATGTCCGACTCTTTGCAACCCCGTGGACTCCTCTGTCCATGGAATTCTCCAGGCAAGAATACTAGAGTGAGTTGCCATTTCCTTCTCCGTATTTTACCTGGTGAGAAAACCTTAATCCTATAAACCAACCATCATCGGGCTATCGGGTTGTGGTTGTTTTCCCCCCATAGCTACAGAAATATTTTTCTCTGAATTAAGATCTTCAGGAAAGTCATGAGTTTGTTTTAAATGGGAGGCATGTGCTGATTCCTATCTTGTTGGTGGTTGTCTAGTTTTATTTTACTCTATTTGCTGACCCCTGTCTTGGTGGCAGATGGAGCTGTTTCAAGCATGCTCGGGCCGCCCCTGGTTCCTCTCTTCTGTCCTTGGGAGACCGCAGGCAGGGCGTGTGGTTTCTGAATTGCTGGCCAGTTCCCCTCACATCTGGGGCCTGTCGATGGGCAGGCAGCGCCCGGTCTGGCCCATACTGAGGTGCCCGAGCTTTCTGTCCATCAGGGGGAGGAAAGTCAGATTTTGAGCATGTCTCTACCAAGGAATCCTGCCCTGAAATCAAACCAGGGCTGAGTGTGCTCTGCATGCCTCATACCCGGCTCAGACCAGCGCCCTGGTGACCCTGTCCTTCGTGGACAGGAATTCTCCCATGTTCTGAGATGCCTTTGACTCGGAAGCCGTCACCCTCCACTTCATCCTTCCCTGAAGATAAGACTTCCTGGGGCTTCCCGGCTGGCAATGTAAAAGGAGGTGGGGTCTGGGAAGGGCTGACACGGCCCTTTCGGGTCAACTTCATCGTACCTACTTCTCTACCGTTTTGGCCTTGGTTCACACTCGAAGCTGCCCTGGGCTCCCGCTGGTCATTCATCACATTAGGGAATGAGGTTAGTTCCCCGCCACCCCGCCGGCAGGCTGCGTGTGGGCACGTGGGGGGCGCCAGCCTTGGGGCAGAGTGCCTCCTTGTGCTCCCCCTGGAACCAGGCTATGAGGGAGAGTGTATCCCAGGTAGACGGCGCGCCCAAGTCCTGCGCCAAGGAGTGTGCGTGTGCATGCTTGCATGAGGGCCATGTGATGTGCGTGTGCTTCCCAACAACCCAGTCCAGCTGTGAGAGCAGCTCCAGGATGAGTGTGGTTAGCGTGGGCTCTGGCACTCAGCCAGGTATGGGGACAGGCTGCCTGCTGGTCACTCCCCTGCCCTGTGTTCACCCCTAGGCGGCTGAGTTTCTTGCAGTCAAAGCCGTACCCTGCCTGCTGCCCCTCTATCCACCCACCTGTGCATCCTTCATGCTCAGAGCTCCCTCACTCTGCCTTTAGGTGTTTTCCCAGTTGTTAGAGTCCCTGTTCTTTTCAAGAGTTGACATTTCTTAATTTGAAGGCAAAATCATTTACAAAGAGTCCTTTTTAGAGAGTTTTTATTTGGCTGTGCCAGGTCTTAGTTGTGGCACATGGGTCTTAGTTGCCCCACACATGTGGGATCTTAGTTCTCTGACCAGGGATCGAACCCACGTCCTCTGCATTGTAAAGCAGGGTCTCAACCGCTGGACCACTGGGGAAATCCTATGAAGAGTCTTTATTGACTCTCCTTAAGCTTTGTTGATGCCAAATTGAAAAGAAAGATGCAAAAGCAAAGACTGACTTGAGTTCCTCATACTCTGAGTCCTAAGACCTCTTATGCGCTTGATGCCACATTAAAGTGAGTTTCCATTTAGTTTAGCTCTCAATCTCATCTTTGCCACGATGCTTAAAGAAGAATGGGAAAGTCGAGTTTTGTATTTGGTTGGGAGGCTGCCTGTCTCATCTCCGACAATACTTTCTCCTGCAGAGCGATGCTTGGAAGACCATGAGCTGGTGGTCCAGGTGGAGAGCACCATGGCAAGTGAAAGTAAATTTTTATTCAGGAAGAATTATGCAAAATACGAGTTTTTCAAAAATCCCACGGTGAGTTTTATCCCTTTGGATTTCGGGTTTGGAACTCTGGAAATATTGCAAGTATAAACTACTTGAGTTTCCTTGTAGCTGATCACAAAATAACTGACTGAGATGTAGTGGGAGGCAGATGGTTTGAGAATCAGTGTTGCTAGTTAACTCAGCAATACTGGCTCAAAACTGTCTCTCTGATGTGTAATTGAATACCTTTGTTCTGACCAAAGTAACCATCTCCTTTTCCCAAAAGTAACAGTGGGTGAGGAGGTCAGTCTCTAAATGGAGAGAGAGAGCTGGGGTGAGCTTCTTCAGTTATTTTGGAAGTTCTTAGTTCAGTTGGAGCAACTTGGTCAAATACTCGTAAAATAAAAACTCATTACTCTCAGCAAGTAGCAAATATTGCTTTGGGATTATTGGGGAAAGAAGCAGTAGAGAAATCAACATCTGGGTATATTAAGCTAGTGTCTTGGAGTTTTCTGTTTTGGGGAGCTGGGGTCCTTGCCTTGTGGGATGTCAGCATGGGGAAACACACACCTGCCGTGGCGTGAGCACCAATCCTGAGTCACAGCAGCAGTAGCTGGGGGGAGAAGTCCCAGTGCCTACTTCTGGTCCTGATAGTTTAGCTGCTTTTTTATTGAAAAGAAGAGATTTGATAACTGCTTTTGGATAGTGCACCAGAAAAGGCTTCTTCACATCCCCGTGCCCATGTCCTGGTTTCAGGAGTTCTTTGTCTTGTGCACCCACCTGTGTCCTTGAGTTAGGGAGCGGGGCAGCCCTCTGCCCAGGTGCACTGTGAGCGTGGGTCAGAGAGGGCATCACAGACTTCACACTTGATCCTGCATTTAACAGATGATGCAGCCTTTTTGAAGTCAGTGTTTCCACTGTGTGATAAATTAAAAGGACCGTCATTTTAAATACAGATTGTTCATAATCCTGCCTATAGGGATGTTTTTAGTACTAGCATATCTGTAAGTATGTTTTCCCCACTTGGAAGCTAACCTTTACCGTCTTTGTTTTTCCACATCCTAGAATTTCTTCCCAGAACAGATGGTTACGTGGTGCCAGCAGTCCAACGGCAGTCACACCCAGCTTTTGCAGGTACTGGGCAGGAAGAGGCTTCTGCTGGAGTTTTTGCATAGATGCTCTCAGGTTGTCCCAGGAGCCTGGTAGAAACTTGGATCAGTTGAGCTCGTCGTCACAAATATGAGTCTTAGCTCCTGTTGGAATTTAGAGTATCCAGGAATACATATTTACTTGGGAAAGCTGTGTGTAGCCAGGCTTCCCAGGTGACGCTACTGGTAAAGAACCCATCTGCCACTGCAGGAGACATAAGAGACTCAGGTTCGATCCCTGGGTGGGAAAGGTCCCCTAGAGGAGGGCCTGGCAACCCACTCCAGTATTCTTGCTAGAGAATCCCAGACAGGCTACAATCCATGAGGTCGCAGAGTTGGACACAACTGAAGTGACTTAGCATGCACACAGCCAGGCTTCCTCAAAACAAGCACTTAGAAACAGGATAAACTGACAGAGGCCATCAGAGCAGGAGAGTGGGGTCAAAAAGCTGTAGCTCCCATGTTCCCTGTGAGCACCAATCCCATCTCCAAGCACAAAGCCCTGGAAATCACTACAGAAAGAGTGGGTCCATCTCATAGCAAAAACTGATCCATGTATGCATACTAAGTCGCTCAGTCCTGTCCAACTCTTTATGACCCCATGGACTGTGGCCCACTAGGCTCCTCTGTTCCTGGGATTCTCCAGGCAGAATACTGGAGTGGGTGGCCATGCCCTTCTCCAGGGGATCTTCCTGACCCAAGGATCGAACTTGCATCTCTTAAGTCTCTAGCTTTGGTAGGTGTGTTCTTTAGCACCACTTGGAAAGCCCCCAAAACTGATTAGGTTGCTCTAAAATCCTTAAGAAGTTACCTCGTATACTCTTAAAAAACCAACATACCTATCTTCATTGTCTCCTCGCTTCCTAAAGTCTGTTCCTAGTTAAACCTGGCCTTTCCCTCCCCTACTGATGGAGGGGGCCACCAGCTACCTCTCCACACTTACTGCTGACTCATGCTCTTCTAGGAGGTCAGAATATTCCTCTGTGCCCCTAAAAATGTATCTCTTAACAGCGTGTTAAGTGAGAGAATAAACAATTCACTAACACAACCAGCACTCTCTAGGTGGCACCAAATATAAGAGAAAGTACTAGAATGCAGTTCCTATAGAATTCTTCCCTGAGCCCTCCCTGTCCTGCTTATTTCTTCTGCCGCTGGAAGCTGAGAGCCTCCGTGTTCTGTCCTGGGCCCTCCCACCAGAGCATCTGTGTGCTCTGGGCTAGAGTTGTCAATACTTAGTTATCCTGTTTATGCACACTGAGGGGCAAATGATTCCCTGCATCTTAGTTACTGATTTGAGATGATCTGGTGCTTAGTGAGGGGTACAGTGACCTCTGGAGACCCCAGAAGCACTGCCTGGGGGCACTGGGACCTGCCCAGCTGGCCTGTCCCACCTGCAGGAGGAGACATGTCTGTCTCGGTCAGTGGAGGGGACCCACAAGGGTCACCCCAGACCTGGCTCCTGCCCTCTCTCTCCCAGAGAAAGAGGTGCTGCCAGTGGGCGGAGTTAATGGGGACAGAGGGCCGTCACCAGGGTGCTTGTTTCAGGAGACGGACAGACACAGGACACACAGCTTTCACCAGGGGACGTGTGGTCGAAGGGACAGCCAGGTGGCTTCTCCCAGCCCACGTGCTCCTGATCAGTGCTGCTGGCGCTTCTGTTGCCCCGACTCTGAGGATCAGACTGGGATTTTTAAGGAAAAATAGAATGAAGGGCAGGATGCTTAAGCATATGGTCTTATTAGGAGATTTATGACTTCTGTTTTTCAGCGTTAAAAAGATCTATTTGCTTGTGTGTTTAAACACGAATTATATTTTAGGCGCCACCAATTTAGATGGGAATTTTAAGACTTTTGAAAGGAAAAATACTTGAAAGCCCTCAGTTTAATACAAAAAAAGTGTTTTGGTAATTCATAAAATGTTCCAGTGTCAACAAGGCTCATAGTATGTCCTCATAATTTCACGTCAGTATTATCTGACTTTAAAAATTTGCTCTTCAACAGAATTTTTTAAACTCCAGTAGTTGTCCTGAGATTCAAGGGTTTTTGCATGTGAAGGAGCTGGGAAGGAAGTCGTGGAAGAAGCTATATGTGTGTTTGCGGAGATCCGGCCTCTATTGCTCCACAAAGGGAGCTTCGAAGGTGAGTTTTAAAGGCACAACTGCCAGTCACACCAGGCTGGGAGGGTTCTGAGTAAAGGTGCACACCGTGGCCTCCTCCCAGCTCGTGACTTATTAAGCTGAGTGTGTAGCAGCTAAACTCAGTGTTCCTGGTGCACAGGTCTCCCTGGGAAAGCAGGTGATATCAGACCTGGGGCCCTGGGGGCTGTGTGACCCCCACCGCCAAGCAGGCCAGCCCGGGCCCCCTCTGTGGAGCAGAGCCTCACGGCTGCCTGAGTCCCTTGGAAGATGCTGACTTAGTGTCTATAATTTGGAAGTTGGTGTCTAGGATCGCCATAAGGATATTCAATAGATGATTGTCACCCTGGTGCCAATCATATATGTTATTGTAGATATTTTATGGAATAAATTGCAGTTTGTGTGTATCCCCAGTGGGAAGAGGAGGTAAGGGTTTGAAAATGGCTGCAGGCCTCTGAAGAGAGTTGGGGTGTTGTGGGCTGGCCTTGCTGGGGTCTCTTTTGGTGTCTTTGCATTTCTGATCTATTTTCCTGTAACATCGAGGACACTTGGGAGCATACCCAGCTGACCTTGGCTGTGCTTATACCATCCAGAGCTGCAGTCTTTTCTGTTCCTGCCCGAGAGAGGGGGGAGGAGCTGGGGACGCCAAGGGAGGGTGCTGGCCCAGCATCAGGCTCTGGGAAGTCTGGAGATAAGGGGCATGGCACCAGGGAAAGGGCGTGAACTGGAGGGAAGGGGCATGGCCACCAGAGAGGAGGAGTGTGGCCACCAGGTAAGGGGGTGAGCTGGAGGGAAGGGGCGTGGCCACCAAGAAAAGGGGGCATGAGCTGGAGGGAACCAGCAAGGCCATCAAGGTAATGGGGCATGAACTGGAAGGAAGGAGCATGGCCACCAGGAGGAGGGCGTGGCCACCAGGGAAAAGGGGCACGAGCTGGAGGGAATGGGCGTGGCCACCAGGGAAAGGGGACACGAGCTGGAGGGAACCAGCAAGGCCATCAGGGTAATGGGGCATGAACTGGAAGGAAGGAGCATGGCCACCAGGAGGAGGGCGTGGCCACCAGGGAAAGGGGGCGTGAGCTAGAGGGAAGGGGCGTGGCTGCAGTTGGTCACAGGGAGGTCCACTTCCTCATTTCCCAGTTCTGATGTGCAGCTTATTGCTGCTGAGCCCCAGGTCATTTGTCGCCTAGAGGAGGAAACAGATGCGGGATGGACAGTTATGGCACAGGATGGGACATTTTGCGAGCAGTTAGTTGGCCACTGATCACTCAGCATAACAGCGGTGGTGGGGGTCTTACATTTGAGTGTATACTCCTAACCTTGACCATGGTTTGCAGATGTCCTAGTTTCCACTTTGAATATTACCTTATGAGGCGGACTATCAGATCCATTGTATCCATCTGTCTGAATATTGGAAAGTGGGGTTTTTAGCAAGGGCTGGGGGATCTGGTTTTAACTTGGTACTTAGGTGACACCTTGGTTATAACCTGTAGACTGTCAAAGGGGAGAGGTGTTGAGAGCACGCTTAGACTGCCCTCTGCTGGCAAAGACAGGAAGCACTTGCTCTTGGCTGTGCTGAGAATTACCCCCTTGACCTCCTCCCCACAGGAGCCCAGACACCTGCAGCTGCTGGCCGACCTGGAGGACAGCACATCTTCTCCCTGATTGCTGGCAGGAAGCAGTACAGTGCCCCCACAGACTACGGCTTCTGCATAAAGGTACCGCCCACCCGAGACTCACGGTGAACTTTGAGATTGAATCACCGACCTCATCTCTTGGTTGTTGCTTTTTAAAAATAACAGACAGTTTCACATTGGATTTATGCACTGGTATAAAAATATTTCATGTGTGCTTTCAATGTGTCAGTCCTTGAGTAGCGCAGATGCTCAGAGAAAAGCAGATCCCTGATGCACAATGCCTCATGGCTTAGGGGCGATGGGCCCTGCGGTTTAGGGACCCCCCAGCCTGACACCTGAGTGGCCTCCAGGGTACTGAGTAAGCTGATGCCTTGTGTGTGGGCTTCCAGGAACCAGGACATTAGACTAGGGGTGACCACAACTCTGCTCCTCACTGTGCGGGTGTGTGAGGGCACATGCTCACACATATACTCACGGGTGCACATGTGCATGTACATAGCTGCACACGCCTGTGTGAACAAGCACATGTGCACATGTGGACATATGTCTGCATGCTTATGTGCACACACGCACAGTCCTTCCTACTCAGTGAGGTTGTGTTGTTAGTCATCATAATAGTAGAGATTTACTGAACTGCCCACTGTGCATGAGACATTCTGCTGAGGTTTCTACCTCCATCATCTTCCTGGGTCTTCCCAGGTGCTCACAGGTGGGAACTGCCCACACGAGGTTGCCAATGAGCGAGCCCATAGTCCCCCAGCTGGGCTGTCTTCTAAGCTGGAGGAGGAGACAGGGCACAGGGAGCCTATTCCATCCAAAAATACTATTTTTCCTCTTGACTTGGTGAAGCTTCTTTGGTTACAAGTAGTAAGAACTGACCTCAAGCCCCCTGAAGGGCGCAGTGCACAGGCGGCTGGTGGAGAGCGGCTCGTGGGGGACTGGAGCCGTCCCCCTTTCCCCTGGCCCACATGCCAGCCCACAGCCCTGTGGCCTCTGCCTCTCCCACTGTATCGGCCACACGCAGGGCTGTCCTTCACCCTCTTCCGCATCCAGGTTCCCGAAGCAGAGAGCTGGGCTAGTCTGACCTCCCAGGGCCCCTCGGGTCTGGGCTCAGAGGGCCCAGCCCAGCCTGTGCCTGTAGGCTTTCTTCCGTCACAGCCAGCCCCTGCCCCTGGGTGGGCACCTGCCAGCTCTCTACTGCCCATTCTACGGTCACACTGGTCTCCCTCTCTGGGCCTTTCCACAGCGTCTGTCCTTGGACTCCACAGCCCTGAGTCTTGGAGGCTCCTCCCTGCCTCAGCTCACCCTGCGGGCCCTTCCCGCAGCTGCCTCTACCTCGGAGGTGATGGAAGGCACCTCCTTCCAAAACCCAGGAGTGGCCGTCCTTCCCAGAACCCAGCTTCCCTGCAGGAGCTAGATGCCCCGCTGCCCCACCACCCTGATGGTTTGCTTTCCTGTTTGTCTCCCCCAACACTCACTGTGGGAGGATGGCCGACCACTCAGCCAAGTACTGAGTGACCAACTAGCAGGCCCGGCCTGAGCCCCACATGAGTGATGCCCAGTGCCCAGGCACCCACACCGGCCGTGCTCCCATCTCGGCCACCTGGTGGGCGGTGCTGCGGCTGGGGCTCAGCTCTGCCCTGAGGGGAAGGGTGGCCCTGGCTCGCTGTCGCACTCACAGGGCGTCCTTCTCCTTTAGCCTAACAGAGTCAGGAGCGAGGCTAAGGAGCTGCGCTTGCTCTGCGCCGAGGACGAGCAGAGCCGGACGTGCTGGGTGACGGCCTGCAGGCTGCTCAAGGTGGGTCCCCGGTCGCGGGGTGTCTGTGTGCCACCCCACGGTCACTGCGTGCCTGTCATCCCGAGGTCCCTGTGGATCATCCCCTGGTCACTGTGTGTATATCATCCCGAGGTCCCTGTAGGATCATCCCCGGTCACTGTGTGTGTGGCCCCACGGTCGTCACGTGCCTGTCATCCCGAGGTCCCTGTGGGATCATCCCCTGGTCACTGTGTGTGTGGCCCCACGGTCACTGTGTGCCTGTCAGCCCGAGGTCCCTGTGGGATCATCCCCCAGTCACTGTGTGTGTGGCCCCACGGTCACTGTGTGCATGTCATCCTGAGGTCCTTGTGCAGATCATCCCCCGATCACTGTGTGTGTGGCCCCACGGTCACTGTGTGCCTGTCATCCCGAGGTCCTTGTGCAGATCATCCCCCGATCACTGTGTGTGTGGCCCCACGGTCACTGTGTGCCTGTCAGCCCGAGGTCCCTGTGGGATCATCCCCCGATCACTGTGTGTGTGGCCCCACGGTCACTGTGTGCCTGTCATCCTGAGGTCCTTGTGCAGATCATCCCCCGATCACTGTGTGTGTGGCCCCACGGTCACTGTGTGCCTGTCATCCCGAGGTCCCTGTGGGATCATCCCCCGGTCACTGTGTGTGTGGCCCCACGGTCACCACGTGCCTGTCATCCCGAGGTCCCTGTGGGATCATCCCCCGGTCACTGTGTGTGTGGCCCCACGGTCACTGTGTGCCTGTCATCCCGAGGTCCCTGTGGGATCATCCCCCGGTCACTGTGTGTGTGGCCCCACGGTCACCACGTGCCTGTCATCCCGAGGTCCCTGTGGGATCATCCCCCGGTCACTGTGTGTGTGGCCCCACGGTCACTGTGTGCCTGTCATCCTGAGGTCCCTGTGGGATCATCCCCCGGTCACTGTGTGTGTGGCCCCACGGTCACCACGTGCCTGTCATCCCGAGGTCCCTGTGGGATCATCCCCCGGTCACTGTGTGTGTGGCCCCACGGTCACTGTGTGCCTGTCATCCCGAGGTCCCTGTGGGATCATCCCCCGGTCACTGTGTGTGTGGCCCCACGGTCACCACGTGCCTGTCATCCCGAGGTCCCTGTGGGATCATCCCCCGGTCACTGTGTGTGTGGCCCCACGGTCACTGTGTGCCTGTCATCCCGAGGTCCCTGTGGGATCATCCCCCGGTCACTGTGTGTGTGGCCCCACGGTCACCACGTGCCTGTCATCCCGAGGTCCCTGTGGGATCATCCCCCGGTCACTGTGTGTGTGGCCCCACGGTCACTGTGTGCCTGTCATCCCGAGGTCCCTGTGGGATCATCCCCCGGTCACTGTGTGTGTGGCCCCACGGTCACCACGTGCCTGTCATCCCGAGGTCCCTGTGGGATCATCCCCCGGTCACTGTGTGTGTGGCCCCACGGTCACTGTGTGCCTGTCATCCCGAGGTCCCTGTGGGATCATCCCCCGGTCACTGTGTGTGTGGCCCCACGGTCACCACGTGCCTGTCATCCCGAGGTCCCTGTGGGATCATCCCCCGGTCACTGTGTGTGTGGCCCCACGGTCACTGTGTGCCTGTCATCCCGAGGTCCCTGTGGGATCATCCCCCGGTCACTGTGTGTGTGGCCCCACGGTCACCACGTGCCTGTCATCCCGAGGTCCCTGTGGGATCATCCCCCGGTCACTGTGTGTGTGGCCCCACGGTCACTGTGTGCCTGTCATCCCGAGGTCCCTGTGGGATCATCCCCCGGTCACTGTGTGTGTGGCCCCACGGTCACCACGTGCCTGTCATCCCGAGGTCCCTGTGGGATCATCCCCCGGTCACTGTGTGTGTGGCCCCACGGTCACCACGTGCCTGTCATCCCGAGGTCCCTGTGGGATCATCCCCCGGTCACTGTGTGTGTGGCCCCACGGTCACCACGTGCCTGTCATCCCGAGGTCCCTGTGGGATCATCCCCCGGTCACTGTGTGTGTGGCCCCACGGTCACCACGTGCCTGTCATCCCGAGGTCCCTGTGGGATCATCCCCCGGTCACTGTGTGTGTGGCCCCACGGTCACCACGTGCCTGTCATCCCGAGGTCCCTGTGGGATCATCCCCCGGTCACTGTGTGTGTGGCCCCACGGTCACCACGTGCCTGTCATCCCGAGGTCCCTGTGGGATCATCCCCCGGTCACTGTGTGTGTGGCCCCACGGTCACCACGTGCCTGTCATCCCGAGGTCCCTGTGGGATCATCCCCCGGTCACTGTGTGTGTGGCCCCACGGTCACCACGTGCCTGTCATCCCGAGGTCCCTGTGGGATCATCCCCCGGTCACTGTGTGTGTGGCCCCACGGTCACCACGTGCCTGTCATCCCGAGGTCCCTGTGGGATCATCCCCCGGTCACTGTGTGTGTGGCCCCACGGTCACCACGTGCCTGTCATCCCGAGGTCCCTGTGGGATCATCCCCCGGTCACTGTGTGTGTGGCCCCACGGTCACCACGTGCCTGTCATCCCGAGGTCCCTGTGGGATCATCCCCCGGTCACTGTGTGTGTGGCCCCACGGTCACCACGTGCCTGTCATCCCGAGGTCCCTGTGGGATCATCCCCCGGTCACTGTGTGTGTGGCCCCACGGTCACCACGTGCCTGTCATCCCGAGGTCCCTGTGGGATCATCCCCCGGTCACTGTGTGTGTGGCCCCACGGTCACCACGTGCCTGTCATCCCGAGGTCCCTGTGGGATCATCCCCCGGTCACTGTGTGTGTGGCCCCACGGTCACCACGTGCCTGTCATCCCGAGGTCCCTGTGGGATCATCCCCCGGTCACTGTGTGTGTGGCCCCACGGTCGCCACGTGCCTGTCATCCCGAGGTCCCTGTGGGATCATCCCGAGGTTACTATGTGTGTGGCCCCACGGTCACTGTGTGCCTGTCAGCCCGAGGTCCCTGTGTGTGTGTGTGAACCCACGGTCACTGTGTGTGCTTGTTAGCCCCGAGGTTAATGTGTGTGCGTCGTTGTGGTCACTCTGTGTATGTGTCATCCTGAGGTCACTGTGTGTATCATCCCCAGTCACTGTGTGTATGTGTCATCCCAAGGTCACTGCGTGTGTATTGTCCCACAATCACTGTGTGTGTGTGTGTGTGTGTGTGTGTGTGTGTGTGTACGTGTGACATCCTGCAGTCTCTGTGTGTTTGGGTGTGTGTGTGCACGCATATGCATGCATGTCAGCTCCATGGTCACTGTGTGTATGTGTGTGTAATCCTGTAATCACTGTCTGTCTCTGTATCTGTGTGTGTGTCCCTGAGGTCCCTGTGTGTCTGTATCATCCCCCAGTCACCGTGTGTGTGTATGTGTGTGTGTCTCCCCGAGGTCCCTGTGTGTCTGTATTATCCTCCCATCCCTGTGTGTGTCTGTGTGTGTCTCCCCGAGGTCCCTGTGTGTCTCCCCGAGGTCCCTGTATGTCTGTATTATCCCCCGTCCCTGTGTGTGTCTGTGTGTCTCCCTGAGATCCCTGTGTCTGTATCATTCCCTGGTCCCTGTGTGTGTGTGTGTGTGTGTGTGTGTGTGTGTGTGTGCGCGCGTGCACACGTGCATCATCCCTGGTCACTGTGTGTGCATGTCAGCAGTCACTGTGTGTCTGTGTGTGTGTCCCTGAGGTCCCTGTGTGTCTGTATTATCCCCCCATCCCCGTGTGTGTGTGTGTGTGTGTGTGTCTCCCTGAGGGCCCTGTGTCTGTATCATCCCTTGGTCACTGTGTGTGTGTGGCTGTATCATCCTCAGTCACTGTGTGCATGTCAGTGGTTACTGTGTGTGTGTGTGTCTCCCTGAGGGTCACTGTGTGTGTTTGTGTGTGTGTGTGTTTCCCTGAGGGTCACTGTGTGTGTGTGTGTGGTTGTATCATCCCTGGATCACTGTGTGTCCATGTAGGTGGTCACTGTGTGTCCATATTGGAGGTCACTGTGTGTGTGTGGCTGTATCATCCCCTGGTCACTGGGTGTGTGCATCAGCGATCACCGTGTGTGCATGTTGGCAGTCACTGTGTGTGCGCGTGTCGGTGGTCACTGTGCTTGTTGGTGCTCACTGTGTGTGCATGTCGATGATTACTGTATGTGTGTGTGTGTGTGTATCATCCCCAGTCACCGTGTGTGCGTGTTAGTGCTCACTGTGTGTGCTTGTTGGTGCTCACTGTGTGTGCATGTCGGTGATCACTGTATGTGCTTGTATGTTGGTGGTCACTGTGTGTGCTTGTTGGTAGTCACTGTGTGTGTGTATATCATCCCCAGTCACTGTGTGTGTGTGTGTGTGTGTGTGTGTGTGCGCGCGTGCACACGTGCATCATCCCTGGTCACTGTGTGTGCATGTCAGCAGTCACTGTGTGTCTGTGTGTGTGTCCCTGAGGTCCCTGTGTGTCTGTATTATCCCCCCATCCCCGTGTGTGTGTGTGTGTGTGTGTGTCTCCCTGAGGGCCCTGTGTCTGTATCATCCCTTGGTCACTGTGTGTGTGTGGCTGTATCATCCTCAGTCACTGTGTGCATGTCAGTGGTTACTGTGTGTGTGTGTGTCTCCCTGAGGGTCACTGTGTGTGTTTGTGTGTGTGTGTGTTTCCCTGAGGGTCACTGTGTGTGTGTGTGTGGTTGTATCATCCCTGGATCACTGTGTGTCCATGTAGGTGGTCACTGTGTGTCCATATTGGAGGTCACTGTGTGTGTGTGGCTGTATCATCCCCTGGTCACTGGGTGTGTGCATCAGCGATCACCGTGTGTGCATGTTGGCAGTCACTGTGTGTGCGCGTGTCGGTGGTCACTGTGCTTGTTGGTGCTCACTGTGTGTGCATGTCGATGATTACTGTATGTGTGTGTGTGTGTGTATCATCCCCAGTCACCGTGTGTGCGTGTTAGTGCTCACTGTGTGTGCTTGTTGGTGCTCACTGTGTGTGCATGTCGGTGATCACTGTATGTGTGTGTATGTTGGTGGTCACTGTGTGTGCTTGTTGGTAGTCACTGTGTGTGTGTATATCATCCCCAGTCACTGTGTGTGTGTGTGTGTGTGTGTGTGTGTGTGTGTGTGTGTATCTCATCCTCGATCACTGTGTGTGCGTGTCGGTGGTCACTGTATGTGTGTGTGTGTGCATATCATCCCCAGTCACTGTGTATGTGTGTCTGCGTTCACTCTGTGTGTGTGTGTGTGTGTGTGTGTGTGCACGCACGCACGTGCGCACCTCTCCCTGGATGATGCCTCTCACCCTCCACGCCCCGTCACTGGACTCTGGGAGTCGCGGGTCCTCACGTGTTTTCAGTCTCAGAAGCTCTGCAGAGCCATTACGTCCGCGGAGCCGGGGCCGGTTCCCAGCCTGATGCTGGTGGCGCTTAGGGCGGGAGCAGGCTGTGCTGTGCTTCGCCAGACAGTTAGCAGCCTGCCTCATGTCTCCCGTGAGATGCCAGCAGCACCCCAGCAGCTGAGACGGCCTCAAGTGTCCCCTGGGTGTGGGGAGGGTTGAGAACCACCGCCTTAGAGAAATGGGGAGCAAAAGGTCAGGACCCAGGAGTCAGAAGATGGGAGTGGGGCGGGCGCACATAGGTCATCAGCAGCTCGATGGTTTCCCTGACGCAGCACCGCTCTCCGGAACTCCCAGAGTGCCAGGGCCTTGCAGGAGACATGGTGCGTCGTCTGGCCCCTCACAGGGCCTCACGGGAAACAGTGTCTCCCGCCAGTCATTCTAAAGGAAGTGCCTTGCTCAGGCCGTCTCGTGGGCTCGCACCCCACAGCGATTCCACAGAAACGGCCCGGGTGGCCTCACATGCCCTGTAGGAGCGCAGGGCGGTGCACCGCCGTGTAATACGGCACAGAGTGTTCTCTGCACACACACACCACGTGCTGGAAATTCCTTAGTATAGACAGTCCTTGTGAGTTACAGGTTAGCTGATAAAACAGACTCGGCCCAAGTCGAGGGCTGGAAGGGACGCGTGTGTGCTTAGCTGTGGCCGCCACCTGCAACCACGGTGTCCTGCAGAAGTCCCCAGCCGTCCCTGAGGCTTCCAGCTACTGCGAGACTCTGGGTGGTGTCCCTTGGAGACAGATGGGGGAAGCTGAGCTCTGAGACTCCTGAGAGGCACTGCAGGCTTCTGGGAGAGGCAGCCAGTGTTCTTCTGTCCCAGAACCTTTATTTTTTGTCACCGATGAAACAGAGAACACTTAAAATAGAAATGTTACTGTTCTGTAACAGAAGAGGAGGTGCTGTGTTGGTGTAAGACATCTTACGTCACAGGCTGCTCCCTGACACTGTGCTGTGCTCAGCTGTGTCTTAGAACCCTACGGACAGTAGCCCGCCAAGCTCCTCTGTCCATGGGATTCTCCAGGCGAGAGTACTGGAGTGGGTTGACATTTCCTCCTCCAGGGGATCTTCCCAACCCAGGGATTGAACCCTGGTCTCCTAGGTCTCCTGCATCGGCAGGCCTGTTCTTCACCACTCACACCACCTGGGAAGCCCCCTGATCCTTGACAGTCAGTCAGTTCAGTCGCTCAGTTGTGTCCAACTTTTTGTGACCCCATCGACAGCAGCTCACCAGGCCTCCCTGTCCATCACAACTCCCGGAGTTACTCAAACTCATGTCCATGGAGTCAATGATGCCTGCCAACCATCTCATCCTTCGTCGTCTCCTTCTCCTCCTGCCCTCAATCTTTTCCAGCATCAGGGTCTTTTCAAATGAGTCAGCTTTTCACATCAGGTGGCCAAAGTATTGGAGTTTCACCTTCAGCATCAGTCCTTCCAGTGAACACCCAGGACTGATGTCCTTTAGGTTGGACTGGTTGGATATCCTTGTAGTCCAAGGGACTCTCAAGAGTCTTCTCCAACACCACAGTTCAAAAGCACCAATTTTTCAGCACTCAGCTTTCTTTATAGTCCAGCTCTCACATCCATACATGACCGCTGGAAAAACCATAGCCTTGACTAGACGGACCTTTGTTGACAAAGTAACGTCCGTGCTTTTGAATATGCTGTCTAGGTTGGTCATAACTTTCCTTTCAAGGAGTAAGCATCTTTTATTTTCATGGCTGCAGTCAACATCTGCAGTGATTTTGGACCCCCCCCCCCAAAATAAAGTCTGACACTGTTTCCACTCTTTCCCCATCTATTTCCCATGAAGTGATGGGACTGGATGCCATGATCTTCGTTTTCTGAATGTTGAGCTTTAAGCCAACTTGTTCACTCTCCTCTTTCACTTTCATCAAGAGGCTCTTTAGTTCTTCTTCACTTTCTGCCACAAGGGTGGTGTCATCTGCGTATCTGAGGTTATTGATATTTCTCCCGACCATCTTGATTCCAGCCTATGCTTCATCCAGCCCAGCATTTCTTGTGATATATTCTGCATGTAAGTTAAATAAGCAGGATGACAATATACAGCCTTGATGTATTCCTTTTCCTATTTGGAACCAGTCTGTTGTTCCACGTCAAGTTCTAATTGTTGCTTCCTGACCTGCATATAGGTTTCATAAGAGGCAGGTCAGGTGGTCTGGTATTCCCATCTCTTTCAGAATTTTCCACAGTTTGTTGTGATCCACACAGTCAAAGACTTTGGCATAGTCAATAAAGCAGAAGTAGGTGTTTTTCTGGAACTCTCTTGCTTTTTTGATGATCCAGAGGATGTTGGCAATTTGATCTCTGGTTCCTCCGCCTTTTCTAAATCCAGCTTGAATGTCTAGAAGTTTGCAGTTCATGTATTGTTGAAGCCTGGGTTGGAGAATTTTGAGCATTCCTTTGCTAGTATGTGAGATAAGTGCAATTGTGCAGTAGTTTGAGCATTCTTTGGCATTGCTTTTCTTTGGGATTGGAATGAAAACTGACTTTTTCCAGACCTGTGGCCACTGCTGAGTTTTCCAAATTTGCTGACATATTGAGTACGGCACTTTCACAGCAGAATCTTTTAGGATTTGAAATAGCTCAACTGGAATTCCATTACCTCCACTAGCTTTGTTCGTAGTGATGCTTCTTAAGGCCCACTTGACTTTATATTCTAGGATGTCTGGCTCTAGGTGAGTGATCATACCATCGTGATTATCTGGGTCATAAAGATCTTTTTTTGTACAGTTCTTCTGTGTATTCTTGCCCTTCTTCTTAATATCTTCTGCTTCTGTTAGGTCCATACCATTTCTGTCCTGACAAGGTGGTGTTAAACCCAAGTGTCCCTCAACAGGGAGCTGGTTCCCTGGATTAAAGGATTTTCAAGCAGAGAGCCCCCGCCGCGGCTGGAGAAGGAACAGGCTCCTCCCAGGTTTCTGCAGTGGGGAATATTCCAGGATGCACTATTAACAATTCAACAACACAGTGCAGAAGGGTGTTTAAAGAAATTACTGCATTTGTGGAGTCAGGGGTGGAGGTGCCTGTTCACATTTGCTGGGTGTAAACATGAGGTGGCAGTCGAACGTAGAGGCCCCTCACTGGAGCCTGGAGGCTGTGGGGCAGGCAGGGCAGATGTGCAGGGAGACCGTCAAGGTTTTGTGTTTGTGTGATTTCATTAATTTTTTTCTCTGCAAAAATATAACCTCTTTCGGAGAAAGCAAAAAGGAGATGCATTGGAAGGGATACGGAGGCATCCTGTTCTGTGGGTAGCAGGCAGTGACGTGGCCCTATTCTGACCTGGCCTCTCACGTGAGCAGGGCGGGCGTCTCTGTGCTGTCGTAACCGGGCGCAGGGAGGGAGCAGCCGAGCTTGCAGCAGCCGTGAGGCCTGGCCGTCATTAGTGCCAATGACACGTGTTCTGTGTGTGCTGGCACAGTGTGAACGTTCTGGAGCATCCACTGCGGGCCACGCATCACCTCACACCTGTGGCCTCACTGCTCACAGCAGCTCTGTGCATACATGCACAACCGTCCTCAGAGCACAGGTGACGGACTTGAAGCCCATGACTTGCCACACATGGCTGCTGGCATGGGGCTGAGCCAGCAGCAGGACCCCAGCGTGCTGGCCCCAGAACTCCATCCCTGACCGGCACTCTCACTGCCTCCCTGAGAGTCCCCAAGAACCAGATTCATCCATTCCAGGCGTGAGCCTATTGTCCCAGTCCCATTGCCCCGAGGGAACCACTGACTCCACATCCCATGGCGCTGTCCTGCAGGGAGGCAGAGCCTGGCCCGGGTCGCCGCAGCAAGGCAGTGGTGGCTGGAGCCTTTCTCAAGTGAACAGCAGTGGAGTCACATCCTCCCATCTTGGCTGGCCACACCCTGGGGCTCCTGCCTCTGCAGAGCAGACAGCGTCAGCCTCTGGTGTGAGGGATCCCATACAGACATCCAGATCTCCTCCCTGCCTGCCCTCAGCTCCATTCATCTTGCTCAGTGGGAGGAAGCATAACTGGAAGACAAGGTCCTCCTTGGTGACCTCACCCTGCACCCCCACATTGCCTCGAGAACAGGATGTGTTGTGCTCCGGAGACCGGCACCCTTCAAAAGTGCTGGGGAACCTTCTCAAACGCCTCCTGTTCCCCTGGCCCTGTGGCGTCACCAGCTTCTTGGACTGTGAGCAGTGGATCAGTCAGTGGTCAGCCTTATCTTCTTCACAGGGAGACCAGTCCTCAGGCTGCAGAGACCTGACCTGGAGGCTCAAGGCTCCCTTCACTTTCCCTTCCTTCTGCTCTCATGTCCAGGCGCCATCCTGCCTGGCTCCCCCTGGATCCTCAGAGCTGGGATGACCTAGTGCTCGGAACGTAAGAGATGCTCAGAAAATGTGCACTGAATGAAAGTGGAAACTGACCCAAATACCTGTCTGGATTTTAGTGATGTTGCAACAGCAGTTTGGATGCTATAAAAATCCCAGGGTGTTTTTGAGAGGAGAGCCTTCCTTTGAGTTAACTTAGGCCTTCCTGTTTCTAAGTACCAACCCAGTTACACCTCCTTTAAAATATATATGTGTGCCTATATACATACATAGCTCAAACCTCCTGGGGAGGAAACTGGCTAATATCTGCTTTTGTTCCTGTGCCTTCCTACTACAGTGTTTCCGAAGTGATTTCATAGACTCCAAGGGCTGTACAGAGAGTGTGAAAACTGTTAGTTACCTGCCATATCCTTCCTGTGACCCTCCACCTTATAGAAGCTTCTTAAGCTATTACAGTTCTTCCCCAAGAGGGAGATCTTGCTTCATCAACACAAGACTCTGTAGGGCAGTGGTCCCCCATGCTTTTTGGCACCAGGGACCGGTTTTCTGGAAGATAATTTTTCCATGGACTGAGGCAGGGTGGGGAGGTTTCCAGCTGATTCAAGCACATTGCATTTATTGTGTACTCTACTCCCGTTACTATTACATTATAATATATGATGAATCATTCTACAACTTACCACAGTGCAGAATCAATGGGAGCCCTGAGCTTGTTTTCCTGAGCTCAGGCAGTAATGCAAGTGATGGAGAGTGGCTGTAGGTACAGAGGAAGCTCACTCGCTCGCCTGCTGCTCACCTGCTGCTGTGCAGCCCAGATCCTAACAGGCCATGAACCAGCACGTTTGTGACCCAAGAGTTGGGGGCCCCTGCTCTAGGAATTCCTTGGTGGTCCAGTGATTAGGACTCAGTGCTTTCACTGCCAGGGCCCAGGTTCAGTTCCTAGTGGGGGACTAAGATCCTGTAAGCCACCCAAGCAGGGCTAAAAAGTACACATAATTTTTTTTTTTAAGTCTGGAGTTCTTAAAGAAGCTTTAAAACAACAGCAAAACAAAGCAAAAAACCCCCCCCACAGAATTCTGTAATGAATTACTTAACATGGAGAAGGCAGTCAAAGTGGATGTTGGGCACAAAGGCAGCCACAGAGCCTCCTACCTGGCACAGGTGTCTGGAGCAAGGTTGCTCATAGCACCTGGAAGCAGCGCAAGTGCAGGGACCGGGGAGTGTGTCGGGTAGAGGCCCAGTGTCCCAGCTCTGCTGATGGCACCGGTGGTTTGCTGCAAGCTCACCACGTGCCAACGCCCCTGCTTGGGGCTTCATGTTACCCCATTTGGTCATCATGAGAACCTGGGGGGAAATTCAGCCCTCACAGTACAGTGAGGAGAGAGTGCTGGGAGCGTGGCTGGCCAAGACTCCATGTCCCTGGGGGACTTTCTTGGGAAGCCCAGGTGGGACTTGGAGAATGGCTCAGGTGTGTTCCAGCCTCCCATCTGGTGGTGCCACCTGCCAGCACGCAGCCAAGCTCACTGCCTCTTTGGATCCCAGAAGTTCAGACCTGTGGTTCCCGAAAGCCAGCCCTCCAACTGCTGAGAAATTAGGGAAACATCTTCTCTAGGGCCAGGCTTCCCTGGTGGCTCAGCGGTAAAGAATCTACCTGCCAGTACAGGAGACACAGGTTTGATCCTTGGTCCAGGAATATCCCCTGAACAGGAAACGACAACCTACTCCAGCATTCTTGGCTGGAGAACCGCATGGAGAGAGGAACCTGGTGGGCTATAGTTCAGGGGACCTCAGAATTGGACATAACTTAGTGACTAAACAACAACAACTTCTCTGGGGCACAGCAAAACAAAGCAAATGGGGACAGTGCAGTCAGCTTTCCACAAAGCAGTTAACAGTAATAGCTGTGTTCACAGCAAAGCTTTATTCTTTAATCTGAGAGTGTGTAAACTTAGCTAATTTAAATTTTCTAAAACTTTGTCTGATTTACTATTATATCAACAGTGTTTTATAAAATATTGTTGATATGGTGGTAGATCAGCAATTAATTTTGGGTGTGTGCGTATGTTGTCATATTTGGAAAATTAGTTGCTAGGGCTTAAGACAGTCACAGATTCCCCCCCCAACCAAATATCTGATTACTTCATGAAACCTAAAATAATGAAAGTCCCTGATGTAGACCTTCCCTTCTACAGGAAACTTCTTTTCTGCAAGAAGATCTCTCAAGTCCAATGGTTCCCAAATTTTTTTTTATGTAGCAGAGCCCATTCGCCCATTTTAGTTTTTGTTTAGAAACAGCCACCTCTCATAGCATCTCTGAAGCACATTTCCACCCTTGAAACAGTTTGAAAGCCTGCCTGCCCCATCCCTTCCTACCTCTTGCCCACCTACTGCACTGCATGGTGCGTGAGCAGCCCCCAGTTCACACCTGGGTGAACTGTAAACACAGATGTCTTTTCTCCGTGAACAGATGGAAACGAGAATTAAAGTACATGGAGAGTAGAAAGGAAGGAAGGAGTGTAAAACCCAGTCATTTTGAAAATGGGAACAGTTAGGACAGACTTTGCATGTCTCCCTATGTTGTACTTTTAAATCAAGATGAAATGGCATTCTTTGCAAAACAGAAAACCCTTAAAATTAACTGGAAAACCCAGAGGGAGAAATTGAGCTCCCATTTTTAAAAAAAAATGAGTTCCTTTAAACTTTGAGAAACATTCAAGCTCTGTGCTGTGTAAACTGTAACAGAACCAGGAGTAACACTGTATGCTGAGGTTTTGGTCACCGTCACCCATCGGGGCCTGTGCTGTCCTTTTGGATACTAGTCAGATGTGGCCATAGAGATTGCATTTCATTTTTCCCGAATCCACATTCTTCTCTCTGGGACCAGAACTCCACTCAGCAGCCATTTGAATATGAGCCTGCTGATGACAAAATTTTGCTTTCATTATTGAGGGAACTTTTCACAGTTGATCAAGTCTAGATTAGGGGTTATTTTATCCTATGCTTCTCCCATCCCGTTGTCTTCTAACTCTCATCATGTGGGTTAAAAAGTTAGCTGTCCTTCTCATTGCTTCTTTGAAAATAACAAGTCTTTCTCTGGTTGCTTTTACATTTTCTCTTTTTCTGTTTTGCATGATGCTCCTGGCTGGTTTTGTTTATTCCTTTTGTTTTGCTCTTATCCTGCATCTAGATTCTGTAGCTTGGTGTATTTTTATTTGTTTGGAAAATTCTTGGCCATCATCACAAGATGTTCTGGGTGAATTCTTGGGCACAAAGAGCTTTGTGCCTTTTCACACTGTTCATGGTGTTCTTGAGACAAGAATACTGATGTGGTTTGCCATTCCCTCCTCTGGTGGACCATGTTTTGTTAGAACTCTTTATTACGATCCATCTATCTTGGGTAGCCCTGCACAGCGTGGTTCTTAGCTTCCCTGAGTTACACAGGCCCCTTCCCCATAAGACTGTGATTCAAGGAGATCAAACAAGTTCATCCTAAAAGAAGTCAACCCTGAATATTCATTGGAAGGACTGGTGCTGAAGTTCCAATTCTTTGGCCACATGGTGCAAAGAATCGACTCATTAGAAAAGACCACGATGCTGGGAAAGACTGAAGGCAAAAGAAGAAGGGGTGGAAGAAGATGCAGTGGTTGTATAGCATCACCAACTCAATGGACATGAATTTGCCTGAACTCCAGGAGATAGTGGAGGATGGGAGCCTGGAAGTCATTAAGCTGGACATGAACATGACTTAGTGACTGAACTACATCTCAAACATTTGTTTTGATCTGTTCTCTTCCTGTCTCACTGGGGTGCGACTGTATATACAGTAGACCTTTTCATCATGTTCCAAATATGTCAGCTTTAGAAGTGAGTACTTATTGCTGGTCCTTGAGCTGGAAATGAGCTCACATCCATGAGCAGTAAAGAGGAAAATGCGGCCCCCTGGATTCCTCTTTCCTCTTCCTTTTTTCTCTTCTATGTGGTTTGAAGGTATAGACATCAGGAGTGTAGGAGGCTTTGCAGGACGCTCAGTGCTTATTGATTGAGGAAATAAAGCCCAAACTGCTGAGCTGGATGGGCAGGGAGGCTGGTGGTTAAGAAGAGCGCTAGTTTGGAAGAAGGATTGTACATTCAGAACCTGAATCCTTACTTTACCATGACCTTGAGCAACTTGCTTCACTTATTTGTGTTTTATTGTTTGTGAAATGAGGATAAAGTACATATTTCATAAAATGGAGAGGATTAAATAAAAGTGCAGCATAAAGCACTGAGCTTTGCCCATAGCACCATTTAGTAAGGCTAATTGTTCTTGCTGGTCATTATCATGTTGTTACTTCTTTGACCACTTCCTGCCCACCCAGCACCCCCAGACAGATAGTGGTAACTGACCGTGAGTGTTGCCGGTGACAGGCCCCAGAGACAGGGGTCTGTTGGGTGTTTATTTGTAAGTTCACCCGATCGTCGCCCATTATTCTGTATGAGTGTGGCTCTTGAGTGCCAAGGGTTTGCCCCATGTGGGGCTTTAGGGCTCCGGATGCCTTGGTGACTGACTCTGGCCCTCCTTACCTCTTCAGTACGGGATGCTCCTTTATCAGAACTACAGGATCCCACAGCAGAGGAAAGCCATGCTGTCCTCCTTCTCGACTCCAGTGGTAAGTCAAGCTGCACCTCTGAAGCCACATTCCTCTTCAGCTGCTGCATCAGCACGGGCTGTGGGCATCTTTGCTCAGATGAGGCTGCCCAGAGGAGCCAGAATATCCTACCAGCATGCATTTTCCCAGAGATGGACTTCGTCATCTCAGCAGTGTGACTGCTGGGAGCAGATCCCTCTCTGCCCTCTCCCCTTTCCCACATCTCCCTGCAGCCTTGCTTTGGTGAATGGCTCCCATTGAGAGCTCTATCTGGTGTTCAGAAATGTTGACAGCAGCACCCACGTCTACTGAGGAGCTGCCTTCATTCTCCACCTTTGCTTCTGTCCATTTCAGCTGTGGGTCCATGGTGCTGTTGACCATGCTTGAGACCTTGTGAAAATTGAGATTGTAGTGAGTCTTCTGTGATCTCAGGATGGATTTTATGTCCCAGATGTGCAGAAACACTTATCCTCCCCAAATATAATCTTAAGACATTATTGACTGGGCGATGTATTAACACATCTTTTGTTATCCAAATGTTTATTGGCCAGGACTGTCAGTACATTTTTAGAAGTGATCGAATTAACATCACTGTGTGAAGTTGTTAGATCTTAAAATTGATCAAAGGTTCATGATACAGTTTATGATTATTGTTATCACTCATGTTTTGCTCCATTAGGTTTTTGTAGCACCTTGTGTGTGTTATAAATGAGAGATTTTCAAAAGTGACACAAGAAATTTTGAGTGAAAAATATTTCAGTGACTTTTATGCAGATATTTTCTCTGAGTATCTGAGTGAAATATATGTTAGTGTCTCAGAAGATGATAATTCTTCAGAATATAGTTCTTCAGACAATGTGAATATCAGACCAACAAAAAGTGATTGATTCTGATGCAGAAAGTGAAAATGAAACTGATGGTGCTGGAGAAAACTTTACAGGGGTAACTATTGAATGTGATAACCTGCAAAATGTTAGTGAAATAACAGAATTAATGTTCTGGCCAGCCAAAATAAAAATCATCACCAACCACAGGTGTTAGTTTCTGCAGAAATCCCCCAGTTGATAATGAGTTAACAATCTCTCGATGCCCATTCCTCAGAGATGTCAAGGTACCCATGGAAGCAGTGCCCGTGTTTCTGTGAACTAACTTACCTGAGAAGGGATTTGGCTGCTGGTGAGGGCTGGCTCGCCCTGGACGTTAGCATTTCTTGGATGAGTTTTTGTGGCGTTTTTTTGGTAATGGAGGAGAAAGAAAGAATGCCTTTATTACTTTGCCAGGCAAAGGGGGACCACAGCAGGCTAGGCCCTTAAGAACTGTGCTCTCCTTTGATGAGTTTTAATTCACATTAGAGACCCTGTGGATGACCGCACGGGTGGACACCAGTGGCCTCACCAGCAGCTTCTGAATATCTTGAGAGAATTGGAAGGTTTCTTTCCTCTTCTTGAGAAAAACCAAAGCCATTTTTCATCCAAGGTCCCTTCAGACAGAGTATTCCATCTGATCCTTGGCGGGGTGGAGGTCCTTGCCCGTCCCTTTGCTGCCCCTCCTTGGGTCTGCACAGCTCTCCTACACCGCGGTTCCCATCTGCTCGCTTGCTTCCCTGTGTCTCAAGAATCCACTGCCTCTCCTTTGCAGCGCAGCGTCTCTGAGAACTCCCTTGTGGCAATGGATTTCTCTGGGCAAACGGGAAGAGTAATCGAGAATCAGCTGAGGCCCAGAGCGCAGCCCTGGAAGAAGGCCACGCCTGGAGGGTAAGCCTGTGGCCCGGCCCCACCCCTGGTCTGCCCCAGGGAAATGGCTCTGTGCTGGCGGCAGGGATGCGGTGCGAGGGAGGGCGGGTGGCTGTGTTCTCACCTGCAGGAGGCTGTGGCTTGCCCAGGCTCCTCCACGCCCCTGGCACTGGGCCACCCCCACGGGCAGCCTCTGGGCTCCCATGGAAGGAGGGGCAGGAGCAGAGCCCTGAGGCCCCGTGGCCCGCAGCCCTGTCCCTGCTGATGTGTCCTCGGGGCCTCTGGGGAGAGCGCTGGGCCAGGCCTTCGCGTCGTGGCCCAACCGCCAACCAACCTCCCAGCCTTGAACAGTCTCTTTACTCTGAGACTCACCTTCCTAATCTCCAGATGGAAGAATTTCGCCCAATTTCCAAGCTTTTCTGAGCTTTCAAGGCAACTCTGGCTGAGAAAGCCTCCCCATGCCTCAGCTTCACAGCATTAGGAAAAGGAGAATGTGCCCAAAGCCACAGGCCTGAGTCCCCTGTGGGAGCTCACGGTTCTCTCCTAAGGTGTGTCGGGAACTGTACTGCGTGTCTTCCATGTGACAGACAGCCCGGCTTCAGTACTGGGATCGTTAGCAATACGCTGGGGTGGGACGCTTCTGGTTTTGCTTTTAACAACTGCGACCCATAGCTGTCTGCCCTCCTGCTCACACGGGAGGGGTCCTTGTGACCACGTGGGACTAGGCGGCTGTCATTCCGCCATCAAGGGCCTTTCACCCGGCCAGCTTCCTGCCCCGTGTGTCCCAGGTGGCGCGGTGATTGTGTTCGCGGCTCACTTGGCGCTGACGCGGGGATTTCTTTTGCAGAAACGAAGCACGCGGATGAATATCCTAGGTAGCCAAAGCCCCCTCCACCCTTCCGCCCTCAGTACAGGTAAACACGGCATGTTGGCTTGATATTGTTGTACATAAATAACATAAAAGCGCTCCCAGCCCTCCCCAAGCCTCACGGCGGGCATGGAGTGCAGCACACGCAAGCTGGGACCGCAGGAGTCGGGGCCCCATGTGGCCCGAGCGTGCTTAGCAGGGCGGCTGCCGAGCAGGGAGCCCGGCCTACCCTCCTTCTCTGGTCCCCACAGTGATTCACAGGACGCAGCACTGGTTTCACGGCAGGATCTCCAGGGAGGAGTCGCACCGGATCATTAAACAGCAAGGGCTCGTGGATGGGTAAGGGACGCATCCCGGGCAGGAGTCTGCTGGGCTTAGCTCCTCAAAGCATCTTGCCGTGGGGGAGGGGGGGGGGTGTCGAGGGGGCAAGGGTGGTGCAACAACCTCGTTTTAAGTTAGAGCAATGTGCTCAGGAGTATGAAGGTGGTGCAGAATTTGCACGGCTGGGAAGTGGACAGAATGGCAGTCCATTTGTCCAGACCCCATAATCCTCCTCCACCTATTTGATGCAGTTGGAACAGCCAAAGAACACACTAATTAATAAGGCAGTAGGCAAGTGGAAAAGTGGCTTTCTGCCTACACCTTTTACTTTATGCATTATATCTTTGACTTTTGCCCCAACTACCCCAAACCTCCGTGGCTTAAAGCAGCGAAGCTGTATCCTTGTTCACAGTTGGTGCAGGTTGGGTGGCTAGTCGCACTGGGGCCTGAAGAGCTGGGGCCAGGATGGCTGCACTTACGCGTCCAGTGGCCAGCGCTGCTGTGGATGGGTGATGAGGCAGCTGGGTGCAGGCCTCTGGCATGCTAGCCTGCCTGGGTCCATGCACTTCATAGCCATCATGGGGTCCCTGGGGGTAAGAGGTCAAACCCCAGTGCACAGCACTTATTAAGCTGACACCTGCTTGGACAAGGCAAGCCACATGGTCAGGCTGAGCATCATGGGAATCCGAGGGATCCACCTGGAGTGGGGCTACAGCTGCGTGAGGGCCCAGGGGCGGGGCTACAGCTGCGTGAGGGCCCAGGGGAGTGGTCCCTGCGGAGCCCAGCCAGAGTTCTGTCTCCAGGCCCCAAAAAAGAGGCCCTGAGGAGCTGGTTGGATGCTTTGGTCCATCCTGGTCAGAGCTGCTTCTCACTGGGTCTACTCAAAGAACAGATTCTTAGAAGCTGCTCAACTCAAAACACTCCTTTTGTTGTTTAAATACTTCATCTTTAAAACGTTTTATTGTGAACATCTGAGAATTCACCTGAGAGTGTAACAAACCACGTCCGCCTCTTGCACAGCTTCAGAACTTGCACACCTGAGCCTGTCTCTTCCCCTTCCTACATTTTTATCATTATTTTTTCTCCTTCTTCTTCCAACTTTTCTGACTTTTCTTCCTTCTTCCTTCTTCTTCTGGAGTCTTTTAAAGGAAATCCCAGACACTCAGAATTTCTACCAGTAACGGTTGCGAGTGTCTCTGTGTCTTTCGACACAGCCACAATATCATCCTTGCACTTGAGATAAACAGGAATTTCTTATGTCCTCAGAAGTGCTGCCATGGTCCTGCACAAAGTCCTTTAATGGACTTGCTCTAAGTGGGGAGCCATCCATGGCATCTGGTTGCTGTGTTTCCAAGTGTGCTAAGTAGAATAGGTCTCCCGCCGCTGCACTGTCTTTCCTCTTTTTCCGTGTCTTCCCATTGTTGAAGGAGGCTGTTGGCTAATTGTGTGCTCGTGGTTTCTTTGACTGTGTTCCTCTGTCTCCTTGGCTTCCTGTGCAGTGTGGGCAGAGCTGCGGTCGCTGTGTGTCTGCACTCCTCGCCCCATTTGTCCTGTTTCCCGATCCTGGGCTGGGCAGGGGTCTGTATTGTCAGCCTGGCCCCCACCCCCCACCCCCGCCCAGCTCCCAGCTCCCAGGGTCATTGTTTTATTAGAGGTTACAAAATCGTTGTTTTCTAATTCTGTTATTCCTTCATTGTCCCTTCCTTGAGACCCTTTCCCCTGTCACATATTTGTGTTTCTGGGAGAGGTAACTGAGTGCTTGATTATTAAAAAAAGTACGTCTATTTACTCATTTTGGCTGTGTGTGTGGCTCTTGTTGCTAGGGTGGGCTTTCTCTAGTGGCGAGCAGGGGCTGTTCCCCAGCTGTGGTGTGCAGGCCCCTCCTCGCGGCGGCTTCTCTTGTTGGAGCACAGGCTCTCAGGCTCGTGGCTCGGGCTGTCTCTTATACACATCTCTTTGCTGCCCCTCCTTGGGTCTGCACAGCTCTCCTACACCGCGGTTCCCATCTGCTCGCTTGCTTCCCTGTGTCTCAAGAATCCACTGCCTCTCCTTTGCAGCGCAGCGTCTCTGAGAACTCCCTTGTGGCAATGGATTTCTCTGGGCAAACGGGAAGAGTAATCGAGAATCCAGCTGAGGCCCAGAG
>SJYC01042262.1:0-87854 GCA_006408675.1 Madoqua kirkii | reverse complement strand
TGTGGAGTTTATTCCGTGCTGAAGTGTTCTTTTGATGAAGTAGTGAGGGAGAAAGTGTCCTCCCCGTCCTATTCCGCCGCCATATTTTCTAGTCTCCTCCTGTATCTCTCTTTTCTTCCTCTGAAAAATCTAATGTTGTTAGCTGCTTGCTTTACCTCACTCTGTATTTGTGAGCTGTATCCCATATCACATCATAAAAATATTCATAATATTACTTCAGTAAAATTACTAAATTCACACTTCTTTATAGCCCTTTTGTCATTAAGGAACATTCCAGGCAGGATCATGTTAAAATGCCAGCCTTAAGGTAATTCTTCTCTGTGATTCTACCACCAAACTGCCATGTTTCAAGTTTCTTCCTCATTTTTGATTATTAGTTAAATGGATCTGATTTCTTTTCTCGTCCATTTAATGCTGCTTTTAAAACTATTTGAAACGTTGCCTTGATTCCAAAGTCAAAAATCTAAAAGAAGGCACTTTGCCTGGTGACTTGACTTTCCTCCCTAACTGCACGGTTGGTAAACATTTTCAGCAGTGTTTCTTTATCCTTCCGTTGTTTCCTTTTTCAAATATAAGCAAAACACGTTGGTGTTTGTCAGCTGCCTCTCCTTGACCGGGGTGTGTGCTGTCCGTGGAGGAGCAGTCCTGTCCTGCGCTTAGCTGCCTCCTGAGGAGGCTGGGGAGGAGAGCTGCCTCCTGGTCCCCTGCTGTTTAGTCCCTTTCAGGCATCGTCCCAGCTTCATTGTTTTCCAGGCCTCTGTGGTGACGCACTGCCCCATCTTCCTGTTTCTGCTGCTGAGTTCGTAGACGTGGGAGTGTTGAGCAGACAGTGAATGATGAGATGCCCGGCTCTCCTCCCCGGGGCTGTCTGAGAGCCACCTGCGGTGCCCTTACCCAGGAGGCTGCGTCTCTTGCTGTGTGTAAGGACCAGTTTCATTTCTACTCCTTGCTTCATTGTTTTCCAGGCCTCTGTGGTGACGCACTGCCCCATCTTCCTGTTTCTGCTGCTGAGTTCGTAGACGTGGGAGTGTTGAGCAGACAGTGAATGATGAGATGCCCGGCTCTCCTCCCCGGGGCTGTCTGAGAGCCACCTGCGGTGCCCTTACCCAGGAGGCTGCGTCTCTTGCTGTGTGTAAGGACCAGTTTCATTTCTACTCCTTTTTGCGGTGCTGAACTGTTGATATATCTTTTGCCTGATTTTCCTCTATCCATTTTTTTTACAAACATTTTTTTCCAAGTTGTTCTTTGTGTTTTTGACTTAGCTGAGGGGGATTTTGTTTTGATTTTTGGTTTGGTTATAGTTTTTCTAAGTATGATCGCGTTTATTTTTTCTGTCCTTCAGCCTGCATCTTTCTAGATTTTTTAGTCCTAGTCATACAAGTTTTCTCCACTCCTCAGTCATAAAGGAGTTTGTTCACACTCTAGAGGAGTTTATCCTCTAGAACGTGTATTATTGGTTACACTCTCTTCCTTTTTTTTCATGATTGTTTCTTCCATTTCTGTTCATTCAATTGTGTTTGCATGTTTAGATCCCAAGTGCATTCGGAATTTATTTATCCTAGTTCTCTCTGTAAAGATGAATCTGATTTTTTTCTCATATGGGTGTACTGTTGTTCCAGACAGCTTTTCTGAAATGTCACTTGATCGTAGAACAGTCCTTTTACAGCCTTAGAAGTGACCTATCCTGACTGTAGATTAGATTCTTCTCCTCTGCGCTTTCTGCCTAAGAGAGAAAAGCCTACCCTCCTCTCTTAGTGATTTTTTTTTTTTTGCATGTAGGTATGTGTGTTTTCCAGGAGCTTCAAGGATAGGATGCTTACCTGTTGCATCCCTAAACCCCAACCAAACTAAGCCCCCAAATGTTCTCATGGGGCCCCATTTACCGTATCATGTGTGGGGTTCATCTTCCAAAGTAAAATGAGTTTGCTTGCCGGGTGACATCTTACAGTAACCAAAGCCAGGTTCGGCCACTTGTCACTCATAAACCAGGAATTCAAGAGACAAGTGTGAGTAGAAAGGAAAGGTTCCTTAATCAGAAAAGCCAGCAATCTGGGGAGAAGGTAAACTCCTGTCCTGAGACCGACTCTGAGGATTCTGCTAAGCAATGACCATTTTTAAAGGGAACCAGGGCATCGGGGCCGGGGTTGGCAGCAGGGTGGTGGGCTGGGGGGGGTCTCAGCGCATCATGAAGATAGGAGGTTAGATTTGTACCGTTCTCCACTGAGTGCAGACTGGATGACTCAGCATGTTATCTTGCCCACATGGGCTGCCTGCAGGATCACTTAGGGAGGCTGTTGTGGGTAGAGAAGTAGCTATTCTTTAACTGCTTAATTCTTCTTATTTTTACTTCTTTTTATTGTATTTAGGAAAAGAATCAGCAGGGTAGACAAGGCATAACTCATTTAAGAGAGAATAGGTCAGAAGTTGATTTCAATTGCCTAGTGATTCATCCCTGTGATTAGGTTCTTTTAAGGTTAGAGGGGGACAGAAATGGGCAGACGGGAAAGAGCCGCTCAGCACTGGCACAGAAGTGACGGCTCCATGGGAGGCATCGCTGGGTACCATGCATCCATCCCGGGGTCCAGGGCAGTGACGGTGGCACCCACGTCCCCAAGAGGCTGACAGGCCAGCCCACTTTGTGTTAAAAGGAGCAGCCCTGGGTGGGGAGGGTCAGCATGCTGGACCCACAGCACTGTGTGTCGGCCCATTTTTTGTTTAAGCCCCATTTGTCTTGCAGTTCAACTTTTCCTGGGGCCGAGCCCCAGTTGGCAAGGTTCCCTCTGCCCAGCCTTGGTGAGGAGTGTGGACATCTTTCAGCATTCCCCCCATCCCCACTCGCCTTGTTCCTCTCTATCCTTCCCCTGGTCTGAGTTGCAGCTAAAGTTATATGTTAGATCCTTCAATCCCAGCCTTTAGCTGCTGGCACTCTAGCAAAAACAGAAGGCAGGATACGGGGACCCGTTCAGGCGTCATCACAGTGATGAACATTGTCCACTCCCTCCCGTGTTTAGGGAGGAAATGTGCTTGGAAAATGAGGTAAATTAAATAATCAACACCAAGTCATTATGGATCCCTACAGAGGTAATGGAGGAAGCCAATTTGGAGACTGACAACAAGCAACCCTGAAAGGCAGGCCAGGATGACAGCTGATATAAAACACTGCCGCCAAGACCTTTAGCCTCCGTCACGGATGAAGTAGGGGGTGGAAAGAGATGGCAGAGCCTGCCGTCTACCCAGGGTCCTCGGAAGCCACCTGGATGCAAGCGCCCCCCCACCCCCGCCCCCCCAGGTGACCTGTGGACGCGCGCAAGCCTGAGCCTGTACACACACATGCGTGTGCATTTGCACTCACAACCCCTGCCCTGCGGAGCCCAGCACTGCCTGGCTGCCTCCTTCCTCCCCCTCTTGCCGCCTGCAGGCCGCTCTGTGGCCCAGCCCAGGGCTCCTGCGGGGACTTGTAGCGTGTAAGGCTCTGTACTGCCCCCGCCTGCCCCCTCCGTGTTCACGCTGGGGGCCAGCTCCCCTGCCCCCTCGCCATCTGCAGCCCTGGCCTCTGTGCCTTTTGTGAGCTGGCCCCTCTGTCTGTGCTCCAGGCCCCTCCACTGTGCAGAAGGCCATGACTTTGCCTTCTCTGTGGCTGTCCCCCCACAAGCAGAGTGGGGTGCTGTCGCAGGGCTAACACAGCACCCTCAGCAGAGTGTAGGGTCCTCGCCAGCCGTGGAGGAGCCCCTGCACCCTTGCTCCGGCTGTGCCAAGGCTCCCCCACGATTGCTGCTGGCTGTGTGACCTCAGGGAATTTGCCTCACTGCTCTGGGCCCCCTGGCCTCGCTGTAAAATGAGGACAGTGGCAGGGTCGCCGGGAGTCCTGAGCGAGGCGGTGTGTACAGGGCCTGGGCCCCACGCCTGAGTGGTGCTATTCCTCTGATCTCTGTCAGCCCCGGGCGAGAGCGGCCCTTTGCTCATCCCTGAATAGATGCGTGAGCCCCCTGACTTGAGTCCTGACGGCGGCAAGGACGCCCTGGTCGCCAGCACCTTCACTCCGCGTTCCATGCTGAGTCCCAAGCAGGATGTCTCTGGGCGTGTCAGCCCCCAGCCTGTCTCTGCAGTGCTCCACCCCCAACAGAAATCCCTGTGCCTGCAGTTAGCTGATGGCAGTCACCGCTGCCTCCAGTGTGCACACCGTCTACACACAGCTCCCAGCACGCACACGGTCCTGCAGGAGAGGCCGGGGAAGGTGGCAGGTCGTGATCCGACACTCCCAAGTGTGAGATCCAGGAATCTCGCTGACTCCTGGCTCTATCCCCTGCCTCCAGGTCGGAGGTCATTTCAGGTAGATAACCATTAGGCACAGGCCATCGGGGCAGCCTCAGATCTCCTGGTCACACCCCGAACTGGGCAGCAGATGGATGGCATCTGTACCTGCCTTGCTCCATGGTGCTCAGAAGGAACAGCTGGGGTTCATTGAGGGCTCAGCTGAGACCGCCCAGCCCCAGCTTCTCCTCCAGGAAGATCGAGTCCCTGGGCTTCTGCTAATGAAGCACTTGGAGAAGAGAACACAGCCCGGGAAGGACAGGCGCACAGCCCGGCTCTGCCCCTGCCAGCCCCGAGCGCGGCGCACACACATCTGCTTCATAGCCACGCCCCTCCAGTCCTCCCAGCCCTGTGGGGCAGTGCCATCCTGGTGGGCATCTCCAAAGCGTGTCCTACAAAACGCCATCAAAGGGGCTGGTATATATAAAAGATGCTGTGAAGAGTCGGGTAAGATAGGAAACCTCCCGTGCGGGCCCTCAGGGAGTCATGCTGAAGATCTACATTCTGAAGGCTCTGAGATGTCTTGTGGTAAAATAAAACTTTTTCACCTTTATACCGGGAGTTCCCAGGCTCGTTGAACTGCCTTCCATCTGAATTTATGGTCTAGACACTGATGGTTTATCTGATTGTCACAGTTTGGTGTCTAATGCCTTTAAAATATGCTTGCTGTCCGGCCATTTCTTCTTTGTCACTGGAATTAGGGCCTTTTCCTTTCTAAAGATATAACTCTGTCTTAACATCTGATTCCAGATTTGTTCCCATAAAAGCGATGATTTACGCTTGTCCATGCTATCCTAATTTTTAGTTGGAGTGTCGTTGATTCACAGTACTGTGTTAATTTCCAGTGTATAGCGTAGTGATTCCGTATTTTTGCAGGTTTCTCTCCATCACGGGTTACTGCAAGACAGTGGATATCATCTTTATGCTGCACAGTACTCGCCTGTCGCTTGTTTATTTTATACGCAGTGGTTTGGATCTGTTGATCCTATGCCGCTGATTCGTCCCTCTCCTCTTTGGTAACCACGAGTTTGTTCTCTGCACCTGTGAGTCTGTTCCTGCTTTGCTTATGTGTCCATGTGTGTTATTTTTTAGGTTCCACGTATACGTGGTGTCATCCAGGGCTTGGCTCTCTCTGTCTGGTTTATTTCGCTGGGCGTAGTGTTCCCCAGGCCCGTCCGGGTTGCTGCAGATGCAGGATGTCGCACTTACTCTGGCTGGGTGGCGTTCCCTGGTGTGTGTGCACCACAGCTGCTTAATCCAGTCGTCTGTTGACGGGCACGTGGCCTGCCTCCGTGTCTTGGCTGTTGTAAACAGTGCTGCTGTGCACATTGACGTTCATGTAGCTTTCACATCGGTGTTTTCAGTTTTTCCGTCTGTGTATATCCAGTGGTAGAATTACAGGATCGTACGGCAGTTTTAGTGTTTAAGGCTCCTCCGTCGTATTCTCTGTGGTGGCCGCACCAGTTTACATTCCTTCTCTCCACCTCCTGTTAATCGCAGACTGCCTGGTGTGGTTTCAGGCTGTGGAAGCCTGCATGGCTCATGTTAGATGCCTGCATGCGTGTCACCCAGGCGCCCTGAGTCATGGATGTTGTGGCACCTTTTGTCATGTCCTTGCTCTCATTCTTTTATCTGAACCATGTAGGAGTGAGCTGTAATTATTTCAATATAAAATTTCTAAAAACGTGGGCTTCTCTTAGGCAACCACAGGCTCGCTATAAACAGTAGGAAATTAACACGAATGCAGTCCTGTCCCTGGTCATGCCACTCTCCCAGATTTTACCAAGGATCCGACTTGCATCCTTTGCTGCCAAGGAGAAGAGCTTGTTGGCCGCAGCACCACCCTGGGCAGCAGACGCCTTGTGTCCCTTTGTGTCTCGACACTCGCAGGAGCCGTGAGGGCGGAAGTGCCAGGTGTGGGCTCGTCTGCTCACTCCCCGGAGGCGACGCGGAGTCAGCCCCGGTGCACCCTGCCGGCAGGTGCTGGGGTGGATCGCCTCAGTCCTGTTGGTGGCCACTTGAATACCTGAAGAAGGTGTCCACCAGGTTTCTCTGTCAGAAGGTTGCCGTTGGTCCCTTTGGGATAAACATTAGTGGGTAGATCTTTGAGACGGTGGAGTTAGTTATTCTCATCAAACTTTGATGCTGGTTTCAGCATCCTGTGAATATCTCCTTAATCAATAGTGATATCTCGTCATTGCCAGATGGTGGTTTTCTAATCCATCTTCTTTCTCTGTTTGTGTAGCTGGCCTTCTGCTCTTAGGAAGAGCTTCTTTTTCCTCCTGTGTTATTTATTTGTTCACTTATTTATCACACCAGTGTGGACTCAGGATTCTTGTTCTGTGCTCTAGGTCGTAATCAGTCACCAGTGTTACTCACTTAGATGCCGGGGTGTGGCCACACTGCCCCCTTAGTTAGCTTTCTTTGAGCACCTTCTTACTTTCTGGCACATAGTGTACCCGCTTCACCCTGGACCTTTCCTGCCCCAGCCCTAGAGGCAGCCGTGTCCCCCCGGAGCCATGTCCCCTGGGTCCTTTAGATGGGGAGTGACAGCCAGGACACAGCCTGGGTGTGGAGGGTGGCCTTGCCCTGCCGCTCACGCAGCTCCCAAAGGTTCCTGGAACTTCGCCTCCTGAAGCCTGCCCGTTCACGTGCGCGTCAGGCAACACGCATCCTCGGTCTGGAATTCATGGTCAGCTGACTCTTTCCGTCCCCAGGCTCTTTCTCCTCCGAGACAGCCAAAGTAACCCAAAGGCGTTCGTCCTCACGCTGTGTCATCATCAGAAAATTAAAAATTTCCAGATCTTACCTGTAAGTATTGCCGTTTTCACACTTGGGCTTACTCTTTTGGGTTCTGGTTTTGCTCCTCATGCAATTTTTGAACTAACCACACTAGAGAACAGTATAACACCGGACAGGTTGAAGCTCGCTAGTGAGACCTTTATAGGCACTCCCGCTATGCACAGAGTGTGCCGTTTGCGTGGACACGCACAGGTTTCGTTAACCGCATCCTCCTCCACGGGGTGGGCCGAGTGCTCACATGGACACTCACAGGATAACTGATCGGCCTCCTCCATGGTGAGTGATGTCTGCGTGGATACTCAGGTCAACTGGTCGACCTCACCCTCCTCTGCAGGGTGTGCTGAGTGCATGGATACTCACAGGTTGACTAACCAACTTTGCCCTTATGGGCATAGCGAACTGGGAGGAGCATGGGCCCCTCCTCAGAAATAGGGGCACAGTTGTCCCCTGTAGCCTTAGGTACTTGGCAGTGTCCCTTCCAACCTGCCTCCACACAAAAAGCTCGCTGCGTGACTGCCTGCCCTGTGTTCCAGCTCACCTCACTGGCTGCATGTGTCGCCCTAGAACCTGCCCAGGGGTGGGGAGCACTAATGCTGCCCGTGGGGCCTGAGCTGTGGCCTCTGACGTAGCCAGTCTCATTGTGTCTCTCCAGTGCGAGGACGACGGGCAGACATTCTTCAGCCTTGACGACGGGAACACCAAATTCTCTGACCTGATCCAGCTTGTTGACTTTTACCAGCTGAACAAAGGGGTCCTGCCTTGCAGACTGAAGCACCACTGCATCCGAGTGGCCTTATGACCTCAGCTCTAGCCTGGCTGCAGGCCGGTGGGTGCTGACACTGGAGTGAAGAGGCCTGTGCATCCTTCAGAACACACGTCGTCTGCACCTCGGGGCTTGGAGCAAGACGGTGCATTTGGCACCGGCTACCCACAATCGACTCGTCTGTTGGACTTGACGGTGGTTTGCTGCTGCAGATACAAGCAGGGCTGCCCCTCTCTCCCTGGCCTCGACGGGGAGGGCGAGAGAGAGCAGATTCGAGAGTAAACTGGAATGATGGTCTTGGCTGGGCCACGGAGGAACGCAAGCCAGAGAGAAGTGATTGGAAGTGAACTCTTGCCCTGGAATAATCTTGACAATTAAAACTGATATGTTTACTTTTTTGTATTGATCCCTTTTTTGCACTCCTTGTTTTCAATATTGTATTCAGCTTATGGCAGGAGGGGCTGCGGCTTTTCCGTGTGTATGAGATGTAAAGACACTTGAAAAGGGGCCGCCCCCAGAGGTTGACCGCGTTTGCAGAGTGCGGTGCATACCCTCTGCACATCACTCCCAGACAGCAGGCACCGCAGCCACCCCCCCGCCAAGTATACTTGAAAGCTTTTTCGAAATAAAAGGTGTTCTTGTGGTAGGCACGTGGTGCGCTCTGTGGCCAGAGAGGTGACCAGCCTGCCCCCTGCTCTGTGCCCATCCTCCGCTCGTGCTGCCCACCTGCCATCTGCGCGTCAGTTTTGTCTTCCCCGCTGCTGGACGCGTGTTTCTTTGGAAAACTCGCTGTCCCACAACACAGGGCTGAGTGGCGGCCCCTCGTTGGCCACAGGCTAGCCTTCCTAACATAGAGCGAGTGCCCATCACCCGCCTGCCCCACCTTCCAGCCTGTTCTAGAACCATCGCTGCCTTACCCCTCTGCAGTGGTGCCAGCCTTCCAAAGCTGTTCTTCCTGCCCTGGGGGCTCCGAGGATCTGCAAGGAAGTGGCACCTGCCTGGCCTGCTTCCATATATAGCAGGTTTCCGTGGTGACAGAGGTAGACACCTTGGAGAGGGCAGCCCCACAGAGGATGGTCTCAATTGGTGGCCTCCATCCTGCTGAGAGCCCCGTGGCCAGGCCCTGCAAGGCAGCGGGTGGTTCCTCCACTGGCCCAGGTTTGGCTGCCAGTGCAGCACCACATGCTGCTCCAGGAGCTGAGTCAGATGCTGGCCGGAGATGTCCCCACCCGCCGCCTTGCCCCGAGGCCAAGTCTTCCCACGTGCAGGCAGCCGTTCCTCTGCCTTTGATCCCTGCAAAGCAGAAAGGGCTCCCTGACAGCATGCACGCCGCGGAAGGATGACTTCCGTCCCCAGGTCACGGCAGCCATGCTTCCCTGCCCCTCCGGGCGGTGCTGGCCACTGGACCCCTGGACTGTCCAATGCAGCACTTCCCAAGGGAGACGAGCGGCTTAGGACGCAGTGACGCATACCCGCTGTACCTCAGTTCGTGGTATAGACACTGTATTTCAGTTGACAAGACACACTCTACTTATTTTCCATGAAGTGTCTACTTAGACAAATGAAGAATTTTTAGTAAAACATGTTTTTAACCGTGAACGTTCAATGGCTTTTTTGTTTGCTTTGAGGTGGGGGTGGTGGTTTTCTAGCCTGTTAATCTTTCCAACTGTTGACAATTAGGTAATTTTCGAGTCATGCTTGGCAGCCTGCTTCCCCTGGAGGGACTGATGCTTTAGTTACACCAGTAGACATTTTTCTCTTTGCCAGTTGGAGATAAAGCCTTTAAAAAAAAAAAAAATCCAGCAAAAAAAAAGCCACCTCTCCAGTTTCTGTTTTCTGTTTACATAGACCAGTCTCCACCAGTGAGATGAGACTCACTCAATAGACAGATAGTATCTGCAGTATTGCATATTTATAAATACACCTTCTATTTAAAAAGAGAACTAAAGCTTGACTCTGACGCACGGTTCTGTGTGTACCCTCCTGGCCACAGTGAGCTGTCACAGAGTGTGACCTCCCAGGGCCCCTTGTACTGGGGGATCCCCCCGCCAATGGGTGGCCCCTCGCAAGAGGTGGGCATCCAGCTGGGCCAGCCAGGGGCTGAAGGACATTCGACTTTTATTTTTGTATTTAAATGACATGAATGTAAACGGAGCAGCTCAGGGTCGTTTCAGAGCCTGTTGACTTTTTATCTCTTCCTGTGATTTTCTGTTGTGAACAGAAACTCCATGTAGCAACCTGGACTGAATTGGGAAAGAACGCGCCAAATGCTTTGGGGATTAATGCTAAGTAGGAGAGCTTTGTGACCTTATGTGTCGAGTTTCAGAACGTTTTTCTGTTTGCTAAACCTTGAAGAAATATGTGCCTCAGTCTAGATGTTTTGTCTTCTCTCTTCTGCACTGAATACCTGAGGGTTTGACCAACCGCTACACCTCGCGGGGTGGGGCTAGCTCGCGGGGGCTCTGATGCCTGGTGTGCTGAGCATGGCATCGCCCGCCGTGTTTTCAGGGAATGCAGAATGGATTAACCGAAAAGACAAAACCTTTGTCCCATGTGCTTTGCTCCTTTCTGTACATAGCTCCTCGGCTCACGAACCTAACTGTAAACATTCAGGTATTTTTGTACAAATAAGGGACTGATGTTCTGTTTGTCATTAGAAATAAACATTAATGCAGCGTTCTTCATTTTGCCTTCGGTGTTTGTTTCTATATTTTAAAAACGTTCAGCTGATCAAGCACTGAACACCTAGGGAGATGATTTGGGATGTTTTAGTGATTTGCTTCTTACCTGGCTAAACAGGAGTCACAGACAAGTGGGTGTGATGTGCAAACTGGTGTGACCCTGCTGGGTGGGCTCCATGCTGACCACGGAACAGATCCATGGGCCTCCCCTCCCCACACTTCCTCCGCAAGAACAGAGACCCATGGAAGCTCCAGAAGGAGGCAAAGCTTCCCTCCGCTGTAGCAAACACCTCAAGAAACTCAAAAAAGCTCACAGTCATGCAGTTCAAATGTGACGGGATTTTGCCATCACATGGGCAAAATGGCCCACATGAGAAATGGGCAGAAAGAATAAGAGAACGGTTGTCCTGCATCTCTGCTCCCACAGGACCTCACCTGGGGCCCGAGGGCAGCGTCACTTAGCTGTCCTTGAGCCTGACTCACCTCCTCCTGTCCCAGCCCCAGCAGAGTGTATTATCGTAAGCCAGCCGTGTCCACCCACCAGAGCACACCTGTGGCCTTTTGAGCTCTCCCATCACTTGTTTTCAGAATCTGCACCCTGGGTTGGAAATCTCATCCCACTAAGGCAGGCTGCCATCAGAGCAAGAGCAAGAATTCACAACACTCTCTTCCTTGTCAGAGATGGGGAGGGGGCGTGTTTACAGTGGGGCTGGTGTGTGCATGTGTGTAGGGTGTATGTGGTGAGGGTTATGGGCGTCCGTGGGGTGGGAGAGCAGAACCAGGTATGCTGTGGGGGGTGGGAGGGGGCAGGTGGAGGCGGGGTGAGGAAGGCTGGATGCAGGCAGGGCATCTGCAGAGGTGTGTGTGAGTCTGTGTGGGAAGTGCGTGCATGGTGTTGGGGCATACAGTGTGCAGAGGGCGTGACATGAGCGAGCTCGTGTTTCCATGTTCCTGGAGTCCAGGGGGTGGGAGGCAAAGCACTGGGCCAGGGTCCCAAATGTAGACTGGTGTTCCTTCCAAAGAAGGTGATACAAGGGGCCACACAGACCGGCCAATAGCCAGTATAATTAAAAGAAGGCATGACGTTAAACTTGATCTCACTGCCTTGATCATAGTGCTGCTGGTTTTTCAAACCCACTTTGAGGGATTCATAAAATTATAAGATGAATTTTCTGTGATAAAAACGCCCCCCTGTGAAATGTGAAAATACCCTACAGTATTGAGTTTTAGAATGGTAGTTTCACAGCAACCCTCCTCATCTTGGAAGTTAAACCACAGTCACAGTAACAGGGACACAAAACAAGTGAAAAGTCCGTCCTTGGCAGAACTGGGAACCTGCAAGAGGGATTGCTCAGCCAGGTGGGTGGAGACCAACCGCCGGCCCAGAGATGCTGGCAGGGACTCCATGGTCGCATATCTCAGCCAGGCCTGCAGAGGGCGCTCGAGGGTGCATGGGCCACCTGTGGGGGCCCTCCAAGCCCTTGTGGAGAGCACAGGACAGGCAGGGTTTGATGTGGAGGGATAGGTGTCCTTCCCACTCCCCCATCCTGGGGATGCCATCTGTACTTTCAGTCTGTAAATGGATCCAAGTCTTCTTTGCTGTCTGAAAGTTTTCTTGAATTACATCCAAATGTGGTTTTGTTACATCACTGCAGGTCTTGTTTTAAAGACAGCAGTCTTGTGTATGCTGGGGCTCTCTCACCTGCCTTCCTTAAGATTTACCTTTTCTCAAACTTGCTGACTCCATTTGGTGTGCACATCCATCTGTCCCATTGATGTGCCTGTCCTGTCTGTCCGCAGGTCATGCACAGTCTCTGGGCAGCTGCTTGCCCCGAGCCACTGCCAACCTGCACCTCGGCAAGGATGTTTTCTTCTCCCTCCGTTTCTCTTTGGAGTCTTGCTGGCTCCTGTTGCGTATAGTCCTGCATCACTGCTTCAAGCTTTGCTGAACTGATTGCTTTTTGTTTTGTTTTTATTTCATTTCATGGTATTAGGCTTGGCAGCCAATTTAATCTCCATGTCAATGTATTTCTACTGAATACTCCTTACTACCATATTTTTCCTACTCTTTTCTCTTGGGCATCTTCATGGTGCCTTGAAGAATGTGGGTTCTTCTTGGCTGAGTCATTCATAGGAAGTTTATGTAGGAAAGAAAGCAGGGATTGTGTCTTGATGCTAGCAGGACAAAGTACATGAATGCTATTTCAGTTCAGTTCAGTTGCTTAGTTGTGTCTTGACTCTTTGTGACCCCGTGAACTGCAGCACACCAGCCTTCCATCACCAGCTCTTGGAGTCCACCCAAACTCATGTCCATTGAGTCGGTGATGCCATCCAACCATCTCATCCTCTGTCATCCCCTACTCCTCCTGCCCTCAATCTTTCCCAGCATCAGGGTCTTTTCACATGAGTCAGCTCTTTGCATCAGGTGGCCGAAGTATTGGAGTTTTAACTTCAACATCAGTCCTTCCAGTGAACACTCAGGACTAATCTCCTTTAGGATGGACTAATTGGATCTCCTTGCAGTCCAAGGGACTCTCAAGTCTTCTCCAACACCACAGTTCAAAAGCATCAGTTCTTCAGTGCACAGCTTTCTTATCAATAAACACCAAAGGTCATGGATGTGAATTCCAAGACCTTGACAACATTAGTCATCAAGATTGATCTTCCAGCCAACTCCTCTGCCTCCCTGGGGTCACACCTGCCTTTTCATTCAGCCTCACACACCTTCCAGACAAATGCCCCCAAATGATTTCGTATTATTTTGCAATGCAACAACTTTTCCCCCTTGGTTGTACTATGGCAAATTACGCAATGTCATTTTTGATAATTATGGAGTTTTGTCATTTGAAATAAAAATTATGAAAATAAATAAAAAAGATTCTGTTGTAACTCTACATTCTTATACAAACTCGTCCACGCACATGAGCATAGATGTCTACGAGGGCTATAGCACAGGATTCCTAGGGAAGACCTGGGCCCAGCTGGGGGACTCATCTGGAAGATGTGTGGAGAATGAAGGTAAAGGTCGGCCTGAGCACAAGTGGATGGAGAATGTGCACTTATCCAGGTGTGTGTGGTCTAGTTTGATAGCACTAGGCATGCATGACATTATCTAAACTGCAATAAAAAATAAAATGAAAACTTCAGTTTCTTGGTTGCATCGTCCTCATTTCAAGTCCTCGATAGGCACGTGTGGCTGCCCATAGTGTGTGGATAGTGGTAGTGGTGTCCGGCAGCCACCACACTGGACAGTGCATTGATAGGATGTCATCATCACAGGAAATCTTGCTGGACACGGCTGGCCTTATGGGACCCGGAATGAGAGGCTAAATTAGAGACATGGGAATGGATGGTTGGAAGGAGGGGGCAGTTCCCTTGAGAGTCAGTCTCCCTATGTCTGGGTGATGTTCTGAATTAATGAAGCCAGGTCCAAGGCTAAAGGCACCTGCATTCATGGGGCATCTCTGCCTCACCCCGTGGGTAAGACAATACTAACTTCTCATTTGCCAGAGCAGGGTGACACCATCCGCTGTCTCCCGTTTGTTTGACATATTTTGCTTTCCAATTATAATTGAATGGTTTCACATCATAGGGATATACTGCATACAAAACTCAGTGATGTCCACTTAGCCCCTCACCAACATGACTCCACTGAGAAAAAGCATGCTTCCCAATTTGACATCAGCCTATCGAGTGACCAGATCTCCTGGAGTGAGCCAGAGGTAGAAACTCTACCTTTTGTATTTCCCCAAATAATCACCACTACTGTGAGCACCTCCCCAGACTGAGCGCAGCTTTAATGTCTAAGTATAAAGTGCATGTGTTTACACACGACTCCAAATGTAAGCAGAGCTGTTATTGCTGTGCATCTGAAAAGACAGCTATGTGTCTGCAGGGGTAAGAGCGAGCCACATGGGACCTCTCGGAGATGGCTTTGTCCAGGGTGATTACACGGAACACAGGGATCATTTTTGACACTTGGACATTAATTCAAAACTGATCTGGACAAAGTGTTGGAGTTTCTGTGGATGGGCATGTTTTCCACTCTCTAAAGCATAGTGGAGGATTCATCCAGCCAACCAGATTAAAAAATATGCAATGCTTGGTATATTTCTTATTGGAGGAAGGAGACTAACATTTTTTAATTTTGTACAAAAAGTGAAATTATATTAATATTTTGTCATTGCACTACTTCTGTTGTACATAAAATATGATTTCACGGAACTTTCTGAGAGGACTGAGGTAGAGTCTAAGGTCATGCAGAACATCGACGGTTTCTAAATGGTTTCTGCTGCATTGCTAAGTTGACAGCTGAACCATGCTTCAAGGGAGGTCTACACAGCTGTACCAAACCTGCGTTTCTGACACTTCCTGTCCAGAATGGACTCCTTCAAGGCGATGCAGGGCCAGTGTATTCCTGGTCTTACTCCCAGGGGTCCTGACTCAGAAGGCTGGGTGGGAGACAGTGCCGTGCCTCTGGGCCAGCTCAGCAAGATTCAGTGCCACTCCCACGAGGAAGGAGAATTCTAGAAGCTGCCCCAAGAGCCAGGCTTGTGTGTGCCACATCCCAGGCCTCCCTTAAAGCTACGGAATTAAAAGCTCTGACTTTGTGATAGAAGCATTTGGCCAGCACAGGGCAGTGGGACCGTCTCATCTTACGATGAGCTTTGGGATTTTAGGGTCCACGTACTGACTGTGTTTTCATCCTTTCCAAGCCACCAGAGTTTTCAGCTCCTAAGATAGTGATCTTCGTAAAATGTGATGGGAAAGGCTTAGAATTCAATCCAAAAATATCTGAAGCTGTGTTGGAGAGCACCCAGTGAGCACGCGGCTGGCATAACTGGAAGGCCACTGGGGACTCAGGCCCCTCCAGACTCTCTCCGCCGCTGATAGCCCCCTCCCCACCCTCACACACTGGCCTGAGTGCTGCTCAGGGGCTTGTCCGGGGTGCACAGCCGCACAGCCAAGGCTGGCCTGTGGCCTCTTGACTCTCCACCAGGGGTCCTCTGGCGCCTTCCCACCATTCTCGGCACTGAGTCACTCACAGAGGCTGGCAAGGGCCTGCAGGGAGTCTGTGGCCAGGTAACTGGGCAAAATCAAGGCCTCCTGAGGGACGGAACCGCCCTCTCTCCCGCCTGCCTGAGCACCCAGCAGGAGCCTCTTCAGCCTTTATCCGCCCCCCTCCTTTGCAGTCGGGCCACTAACACTACATCTACCTCCCTCCCCAAATGAGGTGAGAAAGCCAATGTGATAGGGATTCCCTAGTGGTCCAGTGGTTAGGACGTGGTGCTTTCCCTCCTGGGGCCCAGGGTTCGGTTCCTAGTCAGGGAACTCAGATCCTGTGAGATCTTGCAAGCCATGACAGTGCAGCCAGAAGAAAAAAGAATGTGCTGAAACCCAGCGGAATGTATTAGCCTGACTAATTAGCTTGAGCAGCTGAGCAGCGCATAGCTCTGTCTGTGCTCAGCGGAGCCAACCGGCCCCCACCCAGGGCTCCCCCTCTGCCCTCAGGTCCTGCTGAGGCCTGGCCCCTCCCAGGCTGAGTCCTGCTCCCTTCTGAGCTTGAAATAATACAGGAGATAGAAGCCTGAATTCCCAGAAGAAAACTACAAATAGCTAAGGGACATATGAGCACCACTTTTTGAATGAAATGAACAATAAGTACTGGAATAGCTATTAGCCGTGAAAGGCTGCCTCCTCCAGCTTTCGTGGTTACTCTTGAGTCCTCGCTTGCAGATTTTAAAAACCCCAGCCCTCTTTTATTTCTCTAGAGAATTAGCCTCAGTGCCAGCTGTCGTCTTTGATCATAACCTATGGTAAGAAACGCTGTCATCTAGTGGCCCAGCGTGCACACACACAGACATGCATATGTAATTGAACAGAAATTTCAGGAAGGACCATTTCCCTTGTTAGGTGCAAAGCCCTGTCTTTCCTATTCTGTTCTATTCTATTAGCTTTCCTTTTTTAAAATGCTGGTCATGAAATCTCCAAACTGGTTTCATGATCCAATGATAGGTCAATGCCAGTGAATTGGAAAACACTGAATTGGAGAAGAACCATGTTGAAGGACCAGAGAAGGCAATGGCAACCCACTCCAGTACTCTTGCCTGAAAAATCCTATGGATGGAGGAGCCTGGTGGGCTGCAGTCCATGGGGTCGCTACGAGTCTGACACGACTGAGCGACTTCACTTTCACTTTTCACTTTCATGCATTGGAGAAGGAAATGGCAACCCACTCCAGTGTTCTTGCCTGGAGAATCCCAGGGACAGGGAAGCCTGGTGGGCTGCCGTCTCTGGGGTCGCACAGAGTTGGACACGACTGAAGTGACTTAGCAGCAGTAGCAGCAGCGGTGGCAGCATGTTGGACTGACACACCCAGCCTCAGACTTCCTCTGAAACTGCAGTAACCAAGGCCGTGTGGACTTGCTGGAAGCAGAGAGAAGTAGATCGATGGAACAGAACAGAGAGGCTGGAAACATACTCGCACAAAGACAATCAGCTCATCTCTGACGCAAGACCGAAGGGAACACAGCAGAGCAGAGACAGTCTTTCCAACAAGCGGAGCTGAAACAACTGCCACCCACGAGCAAAAGACAAATCTAGACACAGACATCACACCTTCACAGAAACCAACTCCAAATGGATCACAGACCTGGATGCAGGCTGCCAAACCACAAAACTCCCGGAATATGGCATGAGAGACAGCCTAGATGAATATAGGGTTAGTGATGGCATTTGGGCTACAATACCAAAGGCACAATCCACAGAAGCAGAAAGCAAGCTGGACTTCACTGAATTTAAAGACTTCCACTCAGCAGAAAATACGGAATTGACATTGTCAACCACTCCTAAGAAAAGTGGCTTTTCCGAGAAAATTTGATTCCTGGGATATTTCTCCTCTGCGGATTCAGTCTCAGGGTTCGGGCTAGGATTAGGACTAGGGCTTAGGGGTTAAGGGTTAAGGGTTAGGGTTTAGGTCTGTTTAGGGTTGCGGTTAGAGTTAGGATTTAGGTTGAAGTGTTAGGGTTATAGGGTTGGGGTGGGGGTCAGAGTTGGGGTCATAGTCATCATCAGTGTGGCCCCTTGGCTTTCCACTCCCTGCTTCACTGGGGTCTCCAGGTCTCCCTTGCTGGTCTCCACCAAGTAGGGATATTGAAGTTCCTACACGTGTCTCCAAGGCTTCCCAGGTGACGCTAGTGGTAAAGAATCTGCCAACGCAAGAGACTTACAAGAGACACCAGTTCGATCTCTGGGTTGGGAAATTCCCTGGTGGAGGGTACAGCAACCCACTCCAGCATTCTTTCCTGAAGAATCCCATGGACAGAGGATTGACCCTCAGCTATAGTCCAGAGGGTCACAGAGAGTTGGACACAGCTGAAGCAGCTTAGCATGCATGCACAGGTGTCTCCAGACCAGATGGCGTGGCTTTGACCCTGTAGAGAGTTGCTCAGGGTAACCAAGGCGCAACTGTCACTGGGAGAGGAAAAGTCTTCTAAGATCATGGATTGGGGGCAGCTTTACTGCGTCTGCCTGGAAGATCTACCCAGAAACCTCTCCCCAGTGAGGTCTGCACACGACAACACCAGAAGGGATTTTTCAACTCCAGGCTGCATTCAGGTGAAAATGTGTTCTGTAGAAAAGTTCCAGTCCACGTGGTAAATGAAAGTACCTAGAATTCCCACTCCAGCGTCAGTGAGCCTCCAACACTGACCTATGGACACAGGACTTAGTTAAGGAGCCTTGGCAGAGGCTGTCCGTGACTCATCACTTTTGTGCCCACAGCTGACAGGTCCGGTGCCTCTGCCCAGGGCTGCCCCTCGGCACCAGAGCTTGCTGTGCCTGCGTGAGGGCTGAGCAGGGGAATTACCAGCCTTGACAGGCGGGCAGTCTGTCCTGCCTCCTTCAGTTCTGCGGTGTGGGGCCTGCCCACCCGGCCACCACAGGGGTAAGTGGCTTGGAAATCTGCCCGGCGCTGCCTAACAAAATAACAACTAACAAAATAAACAACTTGCACTCCGGTCTGTGTCTTAGGGCAGCTTTGGACGAACCCAAACTAAGACAAGAATGTCCCTGGAGTGAGACAAAGGGGCTATAGAAGGGAAAACCCCCCTCCCAAAGGTCAGATCCTCACAATTTAACTCCATCCGTGTGCTTGCAACACAGACCTCAGCAAAATATTTGAATGTAGGAACAAACGATTTTAAAGCTCCTCTTGAAAGAAATATATATGAAAACAGCAAAGATTCTTTTTTAAGAAAAATGACAAGGGATTTTTTTGCCTTCCAAGAGCCCAAATGCACTAGAAAGTGATGCATTTATATGTATGCCTGAAATTAACCCACCATTGTAAATCAACTATACTCCAATTAAAAAATTAAAAATAACAAAATATTTTAAAAAGTAAAGAGGCAAAGTTTACACACTGTAGCCCTGGCACAGAAATGAAAGAACAATTTCATGGGACCAAAACAACAAGCTCAAGAAACAGAAATATTTTTCAAAAATCATGTTGGAAGATTAGTTTACTCTATGGGGGAAAATAAAATCAGAACTTTATCCTATGACTTACCTTAAAGTAAATTTCAGATGGAGGAAAGTTCTAAAGAGAAATATCTAAAAGTATAAAATACTAAAAGGAAACAGAAGTAAATGTGTATACATTCTGAGTGAAGAATCATTTCCTAAGTTCCCCCAGAGATTTCTCAAGATTTCCTTGACCTTTATCACTATGAGAAATTAACGTTTAACCAGCGTATGACACTGAAAAGGCAAGGGCTCGTGGATCTGAACCAATGAGAGGAGTGCAGGGCTTCAGCCCAACTCCCCAGCTTCTTCCGCGTGTTCTCCCCAACCTCTAAAGCTGGCAAATCTCAGACAGGAGTGGAGACCCAACAGGGCCAGAATTCCCAGCAAGTAAGTCCTGCTTTCTAACTTGATTACAACTGTTGGAAATGTCAAGCCCTGTGACTTTACTCTGCCATCCCACTGCTGGGCTTTGGCATAAAGCTCAACTGGCTTGGGAAACTGAAACTCACAGGGGCAGCGTGAGCCTGGGGGTGCTGAGCTGATGATGCTGGTGCTCACAGGGGCATGCGCCCACCCATGTGATGAGGCAGACGGGGGGGGGATGCCATCTCTGGAGGGCCGCTTACAGCAAGCACAGGACACGCGTGGACTCCTCTGCTCTCTGCTGCATGCCACCCATGGGGTCTGGGGCTCCGAGCCCTGTCTCCTCCTCTCTAAAATGGGGATTTTAACTGTACCTACCTTGTCAGGTTTGGGGGAGCAATGATTCTCATAGTGTATGGGAAATACTCAGTATATCGGAGATACTGAGTAAATATTAACTCTTCCCTTACATTTCTAACAACTGTGACTCTCCAAGGCAGTCCCTTCATGGTATGTGGTGTAGTTTCCTCAGAGGTAAATTCAGAATCTAACTGTGCAGTGGGATTTGAGAGAATTGAAGGATCTTCCCTGCCAACCTAGCAGGCTCACTATAATCCCATTGGAAGATACAGTTCTGGAGGGAGAAACCTTTCTCCTCCATCCAGCTGGAGTTTAAACAAGAGCTTCTGGGTGTTTGTGCGTGCTGAGAGTCACATTCTTGGTCCCCAGTCATATCCTCATTTCACAAGGGAGAACACTGAGACAGGAAGTGAGAGGCGTGCTCCAAGACCTCGCAACTCATGACCGAGGACTGGGCCTTTCCTGCACCTTCTGAAGCTTTCGTCCTGCTACTCCGGGAGAGTGGTGCCTTTTAAAAGTACCTACAAAGCCTGGGGCTTGTAGTGAGCACCCCAGGAAGAGTTAATAGGAGCTGCTTGGAGATCAAGGAGCATGGTCTGGAGGTTCTGGATGGGCGATGCGGGGCTGGTGAGGGGTTGTGGTGGGAATGGAAAAAATGGGAGAGGGAAATACAGGGCGCAGCTGGGAGGTGGAAAGTGCAGGGCTGAACAGAAGGGGGAGGCTCCAGGCTCCAAAGTGGGTGAGGACACTTGGGCGTGGTCTTCTTGGGAAGTCTCCCTGTACCTGGCCTAGGGGCCTGGCACTCCCAGTCCTTAGGGCCTCTTAGGAGAGGTCCTGATGGCCATCTTCTGAGGACCTCCGGAGGCTCTCCGTCAGCCTAGCAATCCCTTCTGATGGGGCCAGATGACAGATCTGAAGGAGTTCACCCCTGCCCTTTGGGCCCACTTGTATGAAGGCTTGGGATGGACATGCCCCAGAGAACTTTACTCAGAGTGGATTGATGACATTCTGAAACCAGGAAAATGTAGGTGCTGCTTAAAATTTAAATCATAACTTCCAGACTTTGAAAAATTACTAAATAATGCATAAAGAAATAAAGCCTTGAGTTTCACTGCACCTGGGCCTCCGATGACTGAGGAAGAACGGGGTAGTTCACTTTACAGCAAGGTCATTAACATTATTAAGTAATCTATTAAGTAGCATGACTTTATAAAATGATAAAAGTTTCAGTCCACCAAGAAGTAATATAGTTCTCAACACATGTAGACCTAATGGAAAAGCCTTAAATATATTAAGCAAATTTTGGCACAACTATGGGGAGAAATCAGCAAATTCACCACCATAATAGATTTCAACACATCTTCAACAATGACAGTGAGTTGGACGATAGAACAAGCTAACAAGAACATTAGTAAAGGTTTAAAATATGTCAGCAAGTAACAGTCTTGGTTTATTGGATGTACTTTCTACCCAGTGATTAGAATAACCTTCCACCCAATATTAGAAAGCACACTTTCTTCTCAAGAGTACATGAAATGTTTACAAAAATTCAGGATGTATTCATAGCAAGCTGTAAGGCGAGTTTCAGTGTCAGTCAGAGAATTACTAAAACACCAGCTGCTTTCCAATCACAGTTCAATTCAGTTAATTCAATTACAACTGAAGAAAAAAATAAGTAACAATTGCTGTGCATGTCTGAAAATTGGGGGGAAGCTACTATTTAACTCACGAATCAAATTCCAAACTGTAACAAAAATTAAATAATGCTTGGAAATAAGTAGCTGAGAGGAGCTATTCCACGTTCAAGGTCAGGAGGGACAGCCATGAGGCAATAACCCTTCGTCTAAGGTAAGAGAAACCCAAGTAAGACAATAGGTATTGCCAGAGGGCATCAGAGGGCAGACACACTGAAACCATAATCACAGAAAACTAGCCAGTCTGATCACACTAGGACCACAGCCTCGTCTAACTCAGTGAAACCAAGCCATGCCATGTGGGGCCACCCAAGATTGACGGGTCATGGTGGAAACGTCTGACAGAATGTGGTCCACTGGAGAAGGGAATGGCAAACCACTTCAGTATTCTTGCCTTGAGAACCCCATGAACACTATGAAAAGGCAAAATGATAGGATACTGAAAGAGGAACTCTCCAGGTCAGTAGGTGCCCAATATCCTACTGGAGATCAGTGGAGAAATAACTCCAGAAAAAATGAAGGGGTGGAGCCAAAACAAAAACAATACCCAGCTATGAATGTGACTGGTGATAGAAGCAAGGTCCGATGCTATAAAGAGCAATATCGCATAGGAACCTGGAATGTCAGGTCCATGAAGCAAGGTAAATTGGAAGTGGTCAAACAGGAGATGGCAAGAGTCAACATTCTAGGAATCCATGAACTAAAATGGACTGGAATGGGTGAATTTAACTCAGATGACCATTATATCTACTACTGTGGGCAGGAATCCCTTAGAAGAAATGGAGTAGACATCATGGTCAACAAAAGAGTCCGAAATGCAGTACTTGGGTGCAATCTCAAAAATGACAGAATGATCTCTTTTCATTTCCAAGGCAAACCATTCAGTATCACGGTAATCCAAGCCTATGCCCCAAGCAGTAATGCTGAAGAAACTGAAGTTGAATGGTTCTATGAAGACCTACAAGACCTTTTAGAACTAAGACCCAAAAAAGATGTCCTTTTCATTATAGGGGACTGGAATGCAAAAGTAAGAAGTCAAGAAACACCTGGAGTAACAGGCAAATTTGGTCTTGGAATATGGAATGAAGCAGGGCAAAGACTAATAGAGTTTTGCCAAGAGAATGCACTGGTTATAGCAAACACCCTCTTCCAACAACACAAGAGAAGACTCTATGCATGGACATCACCAGATGGTCAACACTGAAATCAGACTGATTATATTCTTTGCAGGCAAAGATGGGGAAGCTCTATACAGTCAACAAAAACAAGACCAGGAGCTGACTGTGGCTCAGAAAATGAACTCCTTATTGCCAAATTTAGACTTAAATTGTCTAAATTTAGACTGTATATTGTCACCCTGCTTATTTAACTTATATGCAGAGTACATCATGAGAAACGCTGGGCTGGAAGAAGCACAAGCTGGAATTAAGATTGCTGGGAGAAATATCAATAAACTCAGATATGTAGGTGACACCACCCTTATAGCAGAAAGTGAAGAGGAACTAAAAAACCTCTTGATGAAGGTGAAAGAGGAGAGTGAAAAAGTTGGCTTAAAGCTCAACATTCAGAAAATGAAGATCATGGCATCTGGTCCCATCACTTCATGGGAAATAGATGGGGAAACAGTGGAAACAGTGTCAGACTTTATATTCTGGGGCTCCAAAATCACCGCGGATGGTGACTGCAGCCATGAAATTAAGAAACACTGACTCCTTGGAAAGAAAGTTATGACCAACCTAGATAGCATGTTGAAAAGCAGAGACATTACTTTGCCAACAAAGGTCCATCTAGTCAAGGCTATGGTTTTTCCTGTGGTCATGTATGGATGTGAGAGTTGGACTACAAAGAAAGCTGAGCACCGAAGAATTGATGCTTCTGAACTGTGGTGTTGGAGAAGACTCCTGAGAGTCCCCTGGACTGCAAGGAGATCCAAGCAGTCCATTTTGAAGGAGATCAGCCCTGGCTATTCATTGGAAGGATTGATGCTGAAGCTGAAACTCCAATACTTTGGCCACCTCATGTGAAGAGCTGACTTATTGAAAAGACCGTGATGCTGAGAGGGATTGGGAGCGGGAGGAGAAGGGAATGACAGAGGATGAGATGGCTGGATGGCATCACCAACTCGATGGACATGAGTTTGCATGAACTCCGGGAGTTGGTGATGGACAGGGAGGCCTGGCGTGCTGCAATTCATGGGGTCACAAAGATTCGGGCACGACTGAGCAACTGAACTGAACTGAACTGGAAATAAGTGGTAAGAAAAAATACTAATTTTAAAACTTGAACTACGTTTTGAAAGCAGCACATAGAAGAAAGCAAATAGTTTTAAATGCTTATATTAGAAAGTAAAAAGGCCAAAAAAATTATGAAGTAATCTCTCAACTAAAGATGTTAGTAAAAGTACAACAGGATAAAGATCACTGCATGCAGGCAATAATAAAGACAAAGAAGATAATCAGTGAAAAACAAGTAAATGCAAACAAAAGAGGGTCAACAAAGCCCAAGGTTTTTTTTTTTTTTTAACTAGTACAATAGACACAGTTTTGGTAATATTATCTAAGGACAAAAAGCGATAGGAGTAGATAAATAATACAGTAATAAAAAGGCATATAATTATAAATCCAACAAACTAAAAAGCTAATGACTGTATCATAAAAAAGAATTCTTGTCATTAAATCTAAAAAACTGATGAAATAATATCAAATTGGTTTCATGGAGAAATAGAAATCCTGAAGAGTCCGATAATAATAAATTGACATTAAAAATATTTCCTCAGAAATGAAGGGGCGGGACAAATGATTTTATGTATGATTTCTTACACTCTTTCAGTGACTGCAGAATTCCAAATTTCAAAATTATATGACTGTTTCAGAGAATCAAAAAAGAAGAAATTACCTTCAGATCAGTCTGTTAGATCATAGAATCTGACACTAAAAATAGAGAAAAAATTCTTTACAAAATGTCAATGCACCACAGTTTTATCCCAAGAATAAAAAGATATTTAAAAATTAGAAAATTTATTAATGTGACTCATCACTTAACAATTCAGAGCCAGAAAACCGTAAGATTTTTTACTTTTGGTGCAGAAAATATTTTGATAAAATTAAAATCTATTTATTTTTAAAATAAGAATAGAAGAAATCATCTAATAAAGAATATCCAGGGACTTCTCTGGCAGTCCAGTGGTTAAGACTCCACACTTCAAATGCAGGGGAACAGGTGCAATCCCTGGTTGTAGAACAATATCCTTCCATGCAGTGTGGCCAACAAAATATTTTTTAAAAAGACTATCTGACAACACCTGGCTGTGAATAGTGCAATGTTAGAAGTGGTCTTTTTAAAGTCAATGGGATGAGATGTTCACCACCAATGCCTCTATTAATACTGCCTCAGAGGCTCTACCTAGAACAGTGACAGGCACATACAGAACTTTAAAAGTTAAGTTTTCTAGCAATCACATTAGCAAAATTAAAAATATGTGTGCACTAGAGTAGAATCGGAGAAGGCAGTGGCACCCCACTCCAGTGTTCTTGCCTGGAGAATCCCAGGGACGGGGGAGCCTGGTGGGCTGCCGTCTATGGGGTCGCACAGAGTTGGACATGACTGAAGCGACTTAGCAGCAGCAGCAGCAGAGTAGAATATTTTAGTTAAAACAACAAAGTGAAATGTAGCCCTGCATTCACAGTAACAGAAGCATTAATTTCCGCAGGGGCACTGGCCGAACTTCAAGAGCTCGGTAGCCAGATATGGTTCATATCTCTGATGTGGGACAGTGCAGTCCAGGACAGTGCAATGAGACAAGAAAGACAAATATGTAAAAGAACTAGAAAGAACATTTTCACAGTTCACAGATGATCCAACTGATTACATTGAAATCCACCTGAATCAACAAATTATTGAAAATTCTGAGAATACTCAGAAAAAAACGTCAATCACAAAATCAATTGCAATTCCATATGTTGGCAATAAACAGTTATTTTCTTGGAGTATGAATAAGAAAAATCACTTTTTCACATATTTACAAGATATTTTGTTTCCATTTCTGATAAGTGCTTGTGTTTCTACTGAATTGTGTTCTTTCACTGAAAAGTTATTTTTAAATGAATATTTCTAAACCCATCATTAACGATATGCATTTCAAATCCTTTCCTCCACTCTACAGGTTGTCTTCCTAGTTTATGTAGTTTGAAGAACAGATATTTTTAACAGTAGCATAATCAAATTTGTCAGGGTTTTATGGTTAGCTGATTAACGAAGCCATTTAAGAAATATTTTTCTTCTACATTCATAAAAATAAGTCTATTTTTCTCTATCATCCTAAGAAGTTTGCCTTAATGGTTAAGAATTTAGTCTATCAGGAATTTATTTTTGTATATAGAATGAGAAACGGATTCAATTTCATTTTTTTTCCAAGCAGCCAACCAATTGTTCTAGAACCATTTGATAGTTTAACCTTACTCTGCTGCTGCTAAGTCACTTCAGTCGTGTCGGCCTCTCTGCGACCCCATAGACGGCAGCCCGCCAGGCTCCCGTGTCCCTGGGATTCTCCAGGCAAGAACACTGGAGTGGGTTGCCATTTCCTTCTCCAGTGCATGAAAGTGAAGAGTGAAAGTGAAGTCGCTCAGTCGTGTCCTACCCTCAGCAATCCCATGGACTGCAGCCCACCAGGCTCCTCCATCCATGGGATTTTCCAGGCAAGAGTACTGGAGTGGGGTGCCATTGCTGATTTGCAATTGCACAAGTTTATTTTCTAAATTTTGGGGGCATTTTTTCCTGGGCTCTCTGTTCTGTTCGCTTTGCCGCACGCCTATCCTTATATCAAAACTGCTTTGCCGCATGCCTATCCTTATATCAAAACTGCTACAGTTCTGCAGTTTCATCTGTCTTGATAAGAGTGGAGCAAGAACATGCTGGCCATTCTCAGACTTATGCTTTTCCATTCATATTTGAGAGCCAAATATCGGTGGGATTTTGACTAAAGTGCTATTGAATTTGTTAATCAGTTTAAGTAAAATGGAGATATTTGCAGGGTGAAGTGTTCTCACCGGTGAGCGGCCATTCATTTCCGTTTATTTGGGTCTTCTTGAGTGCCCTCCTACGAGCTTTTCTGTCTCTTCATACAAGTCTTGCACACCTTGTGTGAGACTTTGTTGCGGCCATTCCTAGTGTCCTGTTCCTGACTGAGTCAGAGCTTGTCACGGTCCCGCCACCCAGGTTACCAGCAGGGGGAGAAGCAGGTGCTCAGACCTGGGGCCTGATGTCTCAAGCCTGCGCTGCATCTTCTGGAAACCTCACATCTTCTTGTTTCTTGTGGTTGCTGTTGAGTCGCTCAGTCGTGTCCGACTCTTTGCAACCCCGTGGACTGCAGCGCGCCAGGCTTCCCTGTCCTTCATCATCTCCTGGAGTTTGCTCAAACGGATGTCCACTGAGTCAAAAATTCTTGTTTTTACCTTCCAAATCAATTCATATCTATTTATTCTCTTCCCTACAATTTACTCTCCAAGCAACAGTGGGTGGAACATTTAAACCCTCAGGAACAACATTTCTCAGCCTCAAAGACTTCAGTGACTGGCAATGCCCTCCAAGAGCAGTCCGGCCCCATGGTGGGGCTCCCTTCTGGGTGGTCCCCTTCTCACAGGCTTGGCTTCTTAGCCGTGGTCACAACTGGCCACTGTGGATTTCTCTCAGCTTCTTCACTCACCATCTGCATCTCCTGGGCTGCCACACAGCAAGTCATCTGGCAGTGCCCAGCCTGCCTGGTGAAGGATGCCCTGCTAGGTCACATGTGCTAGCTGTGTGACCCGGGACAAATTTCTGAGCCTCTCTGGGCCTCCATTTCCTTATCTATACACGGGGGGTGATGATCATATTTACCTTCTTATGGGAGTTGTGAGGGACTGATTCTGTGTTAAAAAAAAAAACCAAAACGCCTATACAAGAACTTTTAAAATGCTAAATATAGTATTATTGTAGTCACTATGAAACAGGTTTCACTCTGGTCTCACGGCACCCTCTAGCAGAGGTCAGTCATCACATCTGGATCCCTCCACTCAGCCTCCACGGTGATACAGGATTTTCAAGAGTCTGCGCTGGGCCACGGCTCAGCGGGCACCGCGTGTGGATCACACGGGAGCCAAGCTTTCCAGCCATCCCGTCCAGCTTTCCCCCTCCCTTCCCGCCCTCTAATCGTAAGAAACGGGGCCGGGAGACCAGATCTTCTGTGGCTCCTGGCGAGGTGGTTCCGAGCTCAGTGGGCACAGCACCCTGAGGTCTGATCCCTGCACTCAGAGCAGGGCAGAAGGAGGGAGGGAGCTGGGTGGAGCTGACCCGGGTCCCCGCAGGCCCCGCCCTCCGACCCGCCCACAAGCCCCGCCCACCGGCCCAGCCTTGGCCCCGCCCACCGCGCTGTCTCCAGCCTGCTGGAAGGCAGCAAGCAGATGCCCCTTTGAGCAGATGCTGTGTCATTAAAGCCAAGGGGGAATGGCAGTCTGTGGGCTGAGCGGAGTTCCCAGCTCCTGGCTGCACCACATGCCACGTGTGTATATGTTTGTGATGGTGTGTGTGTGTACATGGCTGTGTCTGTGTGTAGCTGTGTGTGTGGCATTTGTATCTGTGCCCTGTGTAGTGTGTGTGTGTGTGTGTGTGTGTGTGTGTGTGCCTGAGCATGTGTGCCGTAAGAGAGTGGGCGGCGGGAGCAGGGGAAGCTGGTGCCCTGCTGGCCTACAGGGGCTCCGGCCAAGGTGGGCTCTGGCCTAGGTGACCCAGGCCCTTGGGACCTGAGCCCGCCTTAACTGAGGAAGAAGCCCTGCCCCATAAGGCCTGGATCAGCCTGAGCAGTGAGGTGGATGAGATGGGAGCCCAAGTCTGAAGAAATCCCTGATTTGAACGCTGGCCAGCTTCAGGGGCAAAAGAACAGGACGTTGAATCTGATGAACCTGGATTCAAATCCTTGCCTGCCTCTTCCTCTGTCTCTCCATCTGGGCTCCTAGGCTTGGCCCTTGCAGCCTTCTGTGGCCAGGGCAGTCCCCTGCACAGCACAGTGGGTCCTGGCGGCCCCAAGCAGGCACAGCACTGACGCAGGGCAAGTCCTCTCACTTGCCTTGCCCAGGCCGGCCTTTCTTTGCCCCTTGGGAGAGCCAGGGGCCTTTTGCTGATCAGAGGTTGCCTAGAGAGACTCCAGGGGAGCTGGCCCCGGTCTGGGTCCCATACAGGGCCCTGGGGCCCTGAGCACCTTCCCTTGTCTTCTTGCCCTCCCGGCTCCCAGGCCCTGCAGGCTCCGCTGCCCCTGGTCCCTGCTCTGCCCTGCGGGGCCCTCACATCCTGCAGAGGGTGGGGAGCAGGAGGGCGGGGGGTGGGGGGAGATGCTGCGGAGTAAATAATCAGAGCGAGCTGCTCTGATTGGCTTTGGAGAGGCGGACACTCTGTCTACATAAATGGCAGTTCCATCCTCTGTGCCTTTTAACTGTCACCAAGGAGGAAGAGAGAGGGAGAGAGCGAGCAAGCTGCCTGTGAGTACCGCTCTTTGTCCTCATAGCCTGGGGGGACCAGACTCAGAGGGGAAGCCAGTTCCTAGTGCCGAGGCCCCTGAAGTTTGGGGAGCCTGGGGATGGGAGGCTCGCCTGTTGATTGCAGCGGGGTGGATCTACCCCTGCCAGCTGGGAGGGGGTGCTTCAGCTGTATGCAGGTGTGGCAGGCTACCAGAACTTTTTGAGAAGATTGGTGCCAATCTAAGTTCCCTGCTTTTGTGTGTAGCATGTCTAAGCAACAGGTGAGATGAAAAAATCAGAAACTTCTGATAATTTTTATGATCTCTGAGCCATAATAGCAACAGAACAGAGCGAGTAGAAATTATTTCTCAGGCTGGTTCGTGGTGCCTCTGAAGCGCACAGAGGCCAGGAGATGGAGACCCGGGGAGAATAGGGACCCCTCTTGTCGTCCGCTGTGAAGGGCATCCTCCTGCACGATGCTTGTAAAAATCAATTGGGTCTGATGTTTACAAAGGGCTGAGTACACAGTAGGTGGTCATTAATGTGGTCTATATTACTAATAAGCAAGTAAGTAAACTGCAGGTGGGAAGATGGGGGGATTCTAATGCTGGTGAGGGAACCATCTCCTCAGGGTATGTTATTTTCTCACGTTTTCAAGGGAAATTCAAGCAGGCGACTTGGCTTTTCCCCTTCATCCTATTTCTCTCACAGGCTCCAAGAGTGGGGTCTTTACAGTTGATTTCTTATTTAAATAGCAGTGTTTTTCTTCTGAGACAGAACCAAAAACAGAAGGGACCATTGCCACATAAAAATCAGCCGGGACAACAGTCACCCTTGAATGGCTAAGACATAGGCAAGACAAGGAGAATCGGGGGGGTTCCTGGAAAAAACTGTGACTTCACAGCAGCCTCTCTGTCTCTCGCAGGTCCGTGGCAGGTGGGCTGGAGGATTGCTTACAGTGATGAAAATAAAACAAAATCCCTTTGTGAAAGTGTTAGCCACTCAGTTGTGTCGACTCTTTGCAACCACATGGACTTCAGTCCACCAGGCTCCTCGGTCCATGGACTTCTCCAGGCAAGAGTACTGGAGAGGGTTGCCATTTCCTTAAACCCTCATGAATTCAGATGAAGAGCTGGGCAGGTTATTTACACTTTCCCCTCTTCATGGTGTGTATTCTGGAGGTCTTACCCTGTTGACTCTTTGTCTGAGTCTGGTAGCAGGTTTGGGGAGAGACTGCAGGAGAATCTGACTCCCTCCGTATTTCAGAAAAGCTGTCCTCAGTCTGTCGGATCTTCGGCATTTCTGGAGGAGGATGCTTGGGGTGCAGGAGGACACTGATGGGCAGACGGCCTCAGAGGAAAGGTTAACGTCCCCCTGTGCTCTGTATGCAGCGAGGTTCCCTGTAAGTGAGGGGTGTGGGGGACCCCAGGCCAAAAGGCACTGGATGATCTTCTGAGCTCACAGACCACGTGTGAAACCACTGATGAGCTAAGGGGCTTAGTCTAGCCACCTGCTTCCCTGAGCCCATCTCCTCATCTCGAGAGTGGGGATAATTTTGCTGCCTTGCGGAACTGCTTGGAGATTTAGGGGAGAGGTGAAGGGCTACCCCAGGCCTTGGACGGTCACCACTGGGCATTTGTCAGGGTCTGGAGGAGCTGGGGGAGAAGTGCTTCTGCCGGGTCGTTCAGCCTCTGCCTGTTTCTGTGGTGTTGGGACCAGCGCAGGTTGGGGCCAGTGCCCTCACCTGGAGCGTCTTCTGTTGACCAGGCAGGACCCCGACCACACTGGCGTGCCTCTCCAGCCCAGGTGGGAGCCCCTAAGGATGGGCACTATGACCCCTCAGGCTACGTGAGAACGTAGGTGGCAGACAGCCTGGGTGCGTGTGTGGCTGTCTGGCCACAGGGCTCAGGAGGAGGCTGGCTTCAGGGTCAGAAATGCCAGCCCAGCTGCTCCTGTCACCAGCTCTGTGGCCTCGGCAAGTGCATCCGCCCTGCAGAGCCTAGCAAGGTGGCAGTGTCAGTCCTGGCCGGGGTGCGAGAGTGTGAATGAGGGGAGGCGTCCAACGAGCTCAGCAGAAGGCCAGGCAACACCGATTCCTTTGTTTTCTGGGGACATAGGGTGTAGCCACCAAGTGGCAAGTGTGCCCAGGATTTGACTTGGGGGACCCTCAGTTGCAGGCTTCTGAGCGATGTGGTGGCAGGCCTGCCCCCGTGCCCGAGGAGTGCGTGTGCATAGTGAGTGTAGAAAGTCAGTGTTTACTCCTGACCCAGTCTGTGGAAGAAAGTGGGGACTTCATAAAGCTTGTGCCAGAGATACTGCCTACATGCACAGTGTGGCAGGTGGCAGATGTTTATTCTAGCTGGGAAGTCAATATATGTTGTAGTCACAGGGTGTCCTGCCTGTTATGAAAATAAGCAGCCAGCTAGAACATCGTCTCAGGTCTATAAAAAAGGCAGAAGGTTGTGACCTTTTATCAATTATTAATGTGACTCCAAGAGAATAAGAGAAGGGTGCAGGGTGAAGGATTGAGAAAAAAATAAGAAAAAAAGTTAAGGGGGAGGAGGTCTAGTCTGACCCTAAATTAAAATGGAAACAGAAGAGGAAAGTTCAGATTAAAATGACTGATGGTTCTCATGTGAATATCCTAGAAGAGTAAACAGGAGTGAAAACGATAAAAATTTTAAGGTTAATTTGAAGCTTAAATTTGAAAAGTTTAAACTTAATTTGAAAAGCTAGCAGGGATGGTGGGTTCATGCCTACCAAGCCTGATGCGTGACATTTTTTTTTAATTCTAATTTTTCTGGAAAGAAATTTGGCAACATGCCAAAGAACTGTAAGATTCACATCTCTGCATCCCATTGGGAGCGAGTATCTTTCAGGGACAGATTCAACGGGGAGAAGTGCTTGGCCCCAGGGTGGGTAGCTCACGGCTGCTTTCCCCGCAGCACTGCCGTTCACAACAGCCAACAACCTGCAATTAATGTGGGATGTGACACTTTGAAATCGGCAGGTATTGATAAGGTGCATATGTGCATGATGTTAATAATTGCACACAGTTCATTAGGCTTACGGGGAAAAGAAGTGGCAAGAGGCTACTAAACCACACACACATCCTGATGACAGCTGTTTGAATGGTCTGAGCTCAGGGATAAATTAGAATACTATCAACTGGTTAAATGTCACCAATAATTCTCTACTTTTGAAGTTGCTTAAATTGTGAGTTTTCCAGCCAGCTTTCTATTCCATCCCAACCTGTCTGCAGGAGTGTGAGTGGAATAAGTATCTTCCCATGAGAGTAAGACTGAAAATCGTGCTGTAAATTTCTTTGTGGCTCCTTCTCATAAAGAGTTTCTGGCCAGGAAAACACTAAGATGGGGACTGTTCATTAAGCAGGGACTGAATCAGAAACAGATGCGAGATTCTCATGTTAGAGGAACGAGGCTTTCTTCTCTAAGTCTGATCTGCATCCAGGGCGGGCATGCTCTCTCCTCGCCCTCCATTTCTTTCCTGCTTCCCTGGCGCTCTGTCTGACCCCGTGATGATCTGACCTGCTTCTTTCCTAACATAAGGATGTATAAATGCCAGACCCAGCCAGCATTCTGAGTCTGAGAATTGCAGTGTCCTGTGCCTGCAGCATCTCGCTGCCCGATTACAAGCGGCTAAACCAAGACTCCAGAGGTCGTGGGGGCAGCCGGCAGCCGCCCAGCCGCTTGCAGCAGAGCCAGGACTCATCGTTGTTGCTCTGACCCTAACCCCTGCTCTCTCTACTTCTCATGACGGCTGGGAAGAGGAGCACGGTCTAGGGGTGGCAGAGAGGAAGACTCTGGTTTTATGAAGTGCAGCAGGGAACCTCTCTAATCCAGACCCAGCTGGCCAGAGAGGAGGTGCCCCCGGATGTCCAGCCCTGACAGGGAGAGCCCACTGCCATCGCTCAGGCGTCTGTGGGGTTCCCCTCTGACAGCAGATGCCTGGTGATGTATTCATGGCATGGACCACAGAAGCGGTGGTGTGCCTTACTTAGAACCCTATGTGATGCTTAGCGCGGTGCCATTTTACAGACTGAAGATGGAGGCTTGGAGACCCAGTGGCCTGGCCAGAGGCGCACCTGCAGCAAAGTGTGGCAAACAGCTTGTCCTCCTAGTTACCCTGTGTCAGGGCTGCAATCAGGAGAAGGGAGGTGCCCTTGGAGACTGCCTTCTCCTGGCCTCTAGGGAGCATCCAGGAAATCATTCCCGGAAGCTCAGGGAAAAACTGGCTTTTCGAGTTTCTGATCTAGAGGTTTGGTCATACTGTTTCCCAGGAAACCCCCAAGCTGTTGGAGATGCACTGTGCCTGTGTTTCCATCCAGTGCATTCAGGATGTGGTGGGTCAGGGGTCAGAGTGCTGCCTCCTGTCTCTCTGAGCCTCAGTGGATTTATTGCTCAAGAGGTGATAATAATCTTGATAAGACTGTTATGAAGATTAACTGGAGCCCATGCAAAAAGTTGACATAGCACTTGGTACATGCAAGTTAATGTAAATGTTGACCATTTTTTTAAAGAAAAATTGCATTGAACTGTACTTGCTTTGCAATGTTGTAAAAATGCAGTAAAGTGATTCTGTTGCACATACATACATTTAAAAAAATGCTCTTTTCTTTTATGCTTTATCACGGGATATTGATTATAGTTCCCTGTGCTGTACAGTAGACCCTGGTGTTTAGCCATCCTGCATGTAATAGTCTGTGCCTGCTAACCCCAAGCTTCTAGTCCACCCCTCCCCCACTGCCCCTCCCCCTTGGCACCCACAAGTCCATCTTCTCTGAGTCTATTTCTGTTTTGTGGATAAATTCATTTGTGTCATATTTTATATTCCACATATAAGTGGCATCATGTAGTATTTGTCTTTCTCTTTCTGACTTGCTTCACTTAATATGATAATCTCAGGTCCATCCATGTTGCTGCAAATGACATGATTTCATTCTTTTTAATGGCTGAGTACTATTCCATTCTGGTGGCTCAGACAGTAAAGAGTCTGCCTACAGGGCAGGAGACCTAGGTTTGACCCCTGGGTTGGGAAGATCCCTTGGAAAAGGAAATGGCAACCCACTCCTGTACTCTTGCCTGGAAAATCCCATGGATGGAGGATCCTGGTAGGCTACAGTCCATGGGGTCACAAACAGTCAGACACAATTTTACTTTTTCACTTTTCACTATTCCATTCTATATATGTACCACATCTTCTTTATCCGTTCATCTGACAGTGGATATTTAGGCTGCCTCCATATCTTGGCTACTGTAAATAGTGCTGCAGTGAATGTTGGTGTGCATGTATCTTTTTGAAGCCAGATATTTGCCCAGGAGTGGGATTGAAGGGTCATATGGTAGCTCTGTCTTTAGTTTGTTTGAGGAAACTCTGAACTGTTCTCCATAGCGGCTGCACCAATCACATTCCCACTAATAATGTAGGAGGATTCCCTTTTTTCCACACCATCTCCAACATGCATGGTAATGTTGATCATTTTTAAACTGATGCAAAAGTCCCCATTTCACTGAGAACACCTCAGCTTAGGTGAAGTAATTGTATGAGTATAAGAAAGTGGTAAGAGTATATAGAGAGGACAGAGTGCTTGGCAGGATACATGGGCTCTGCCTCAGCTCTGCCTTCGTCCCTGGGAAGACCCTCAGCACCTCTTCCTCCTGTATGATGAGGGTGGCAGCAGCACAGATGTAATAAAGCATGCAGCAAGGCAGGACTGGCTTTTGGGGCCTCAGTTTCTGCCTCGCCCTGACCCCCACTGGGGGCCCTCACAGGCTGTTTCCCCAATTACAAGGACACCTGGATCCTGGGAGCATTTTGCCAGTGGTGGGGAGTGCTGGTGGGAGGTTGAAGGGCAGAGGTGCCCACCTCCTTTGTGATGCTGGCCGTCTCCTCAGGTACCAGCTCCATCCAGGTGAGTCTAACAAAGTTGTGGCTTTGCACTAATGACCTGAGTCGCAGCTCCAGGACACAGTCTGCACCCCCTGCCTGGCCTTAAGGCCCTTAAATATCTCACTGTCACCTAGCGTGTTAAGTGGCACAAAAGATGTTAGAGGATTTTTTTTTCCAAACAGGTTAACAGATCACCATCCTTATTGTTAGGTAGGTCTCACTGCTAGAGGCTTCCTGACAGTCTTGGCTAGAAGCCTTTCTCCTGTCAGGATTGTTTGTTCTCTTTGTGCCCATAGAGAGGATGGTCATCCAGAAACCAGTCAATTTACGGGGAGATGAGCCAATTTAGTTTTGCGCCTAGTACTCATGTGCTTGAGGTTTTAAAAAAGAGTCAAGGCCTCACAGTTCCAGAGGGAGAAGTGTTTTTTGAAACGTAAATTATGGTTTGTTTTTCCTGGAATAGTGTTTTTTTTTTTTTAAAGGCAAGCACTTCTCTTTTTACCCTGATAGAGAAGGAAAGCCAGGAAAGGTTGATTGAAGAGTCCGCTGTCCCAGGGTTTGAAACTATGACCAAGGTTTGTCTGGATCCACCGGCAGGACCATGGACAGATGCAAAGCACCTGGTTCCAGTCTCCTGCCCAGAGACCCCTGTGTGGTAGGCGTGGCTGGCCCTGTGTGTTAGGGGGTCACCCGTAGGCTCTGCACAGGGCCCACCCCACCCCCACCGCCAGGGAACAACTGGCTGGAGAGCCCAGCTCTCTCCAAACACCTGCGGCCAAGGTAGAATTCCAGGGGTCCAGGAAGGCGAATATTTTCAACTAGGATCACAAGGACTGCTGGGGCCAGAGCAGAGGGTAGCTCAAATCCAAGATGAACTTCTGGGTACAAGACTGGGGAAACCAGGTCAGTTCTGAACCTGCAGGGTTAAAGGCTCAGTGTGAACACAGTGTGTACACAGGAGTCTGGGAGAAGGGTCAGGATTCCCTGGGGAAAGGGCAAAATATCTCCTGTTTTTGTGGCAGGTGATGATGAGCTGGTTTGTGGTTGTCTTAAAGGTAGAGAGTAGGAGCTAATATGTCAGAAAGAAAATGTTCAGAGGACATTCATTCATTTTTTCATTCCTCATTCAGAAAACAGTCACAGTGCTTACCGTGGTGCAGGGTCTGAGAAACCAAAACAAAGAGTTGAGGACTCTGCTCAGAGAAGCCTGCAGTTAGCAGGGGATGTCAGTGAAATGATGCAATACGAAAACAAATGGCCTTCGGGTCAGTCAGGAGGCCTGGGGGCCTGCAGAGAGGTTCGCCCGGCCTCAAGTAGGTGGGGCTCTCCACGGGGCTGCAGCTGCCGACCAGATGATGTCAACAGCCACTGTTCCAAGGCCCGGAAAGGCATCAGTCATAACCTTTATCATCGCCTACATCTTCCAGCCAATATTTGCTCAGCTTGAGGGCATGAGATAGCAAACAGCTCCACAATGAACACAAGATTCTCTGTGACTTTGTACTAAAAGTCTTCTGGAAAAGTCTTTGTGGGAAAGAATTGGCAAATAAAGGACAGAATGATTAGAAAATAATAATCAAGTCTTATCTTACAATTTGGGAATATTTCTTTGGAAGGGCAAGTTGGTGTGTCTGTCGGTTTATTTTTCCCAAGACCTCCCATTTGGCCATCCATACTCATGTATTCCCATTAGAAGAGAGTGGCTGAAACTCCAGGAACCCAAGCGTCCTTCTGAAGCCTCAGAGCATCCCTGGAGCCTTAGTAGGGCAAATAGAGGTTGTGCGAATATTTACTCTAAGAAGCCTTTTTTAATAGTCTTGCACAAGGAACAAACCACAAAGAAACATATCCTGAGATGTGAATACATTAGAATTCTTATAGGTCAGAATAAAATTAAAAGCAAAACTAGAGCAAATAAAAATGAGGAAAATGTCTGCAAAATATATCACACATAGGGTACAAGTATTTATTATAGGGTGCAAGTATTTATTATATTAGTGCTCTTGCAATTAAATAAGAAAACATCTAACATCCTAGTAGAAAAAAACATAATGAACAAGCAGTTATTAAAAAGAAAATCCAAGAAAAGAAATCTCACACCACTATCCAAAGTCATGTGAGAAAACTATTTGTCTTCATAAATCAAAGTAAAAGGAAATTATGAAACTTTGCCTGACTGGCAAAGCTTAAAATGTATCTCAAGCCCAGTGTTTGCTATTGTGTGGCAAATCTAGAGTGTTTATACAGTCCCTGTGAGTGAGTAATTGGCAAAAATATTTTCTGGGGCCAAGTCTGGCCATATAATTTTAACCAGGTGGCCAGGCGGTAAAGAATCCGCTTGGCAATGGACAAAGGAGACCTGGGAGACGAGGGTTCCATCCCTGGGTCGGGAAGATCCCCTGGAGGAGGAAATGGCAACTGTCCCCAGCGTTCTTGCCTGGGAAATCCCACGGACAGAGGAGCCTGGCGGGCCACAGTCACGGGGTGGCAGAGAGTGGAACGACTCTCTCATGATGGAATGACTGAGCATGCACACAAAAGATGTATCCCTATAATAATTTGCTCTAAAGAAATTATAGAATAAATGCTTTTCTTAAAAAAATTTTGATGCAAAACAAACTGTGAAGAAACAAAAGGTTGAGGCTGTATATTTCAGTGCTTTATAGAAAATCTAACAACATGTGTTGAATGCTTATTTTGTGTGTCATTTCCTCAGCTGTTCCCATGTACTTATCGAATAATCATAAAAAGTATTTGAGATAGAGCTTTATTATGGGGTTTGTTTTCAGTCGAGGAAAATGAAACCACGGTGGCATCTATGTTATGCTGTGCAGAGTCTTTTAGTTCTTGATCATGCAGAGTGGCCGTTAGGTTACACTGACTGTCCCCACTAACATAGGTGATAACCAGAGATGATGTAGATATTCAACAGTAGTGATGTACGCTGTGAATACAGCACATTCACCCTGCAGAACACTATGAATTGGGAGAAATCAGGCTATAGAAAGTATTTATCAACCTGGGAAATGTACTCGTAATTACTTCATGAAAGAAAACAAGCTAGCAAAAAGATCAGCTGTTTGATGCAATTTTGGTTGAATTTGAATCAAGTCAATTTAAAATATGTCAATTTGAAGTAAAACCTAGTTTTACTCTATGTGTGACATGTGACATAATCCGAGTTGTTCCAAGTGAAAAATAAATTTAGAAGCCTTCAGGCCCAAGGAATTATGAACCTGAAAGTGTATGTATAAGGAAGGCTTCATGGCTTTGCACTAAGATCCTTTGGAAATTCTGGCCATGATATTTTGGATAAGCTCCCTTGACCTGCAGCTTATGAAACACAAAGGTGCAATGGAAACTCAAAGACTCATTTTGGTGTTTCTTATGCTATTATTTTAGCCTCTGCTGTTGCTGAAATTTACAATCAAATCCTATATCATATCCAGTCACCATCACTCATGTTTTCACTACGTGAGAAATGTATCCCCAAACTAATCATTTGGATGTGGAGGTTTGACCCAGTCAGTAACCTTGATGGAGCCTGGAACCTTCCATGGGTGCCTTCTATACTATTCATGGGGGACATCTGAACAGAGAACTTTGGAGAGAAGGCCAAGAGAGGAGAGGCACCATCAGGCTGATTCCTCGTTAGGAATCAGCCAGGCTTCTCTGAGCCTGCTTCTGAGTGCAGATTTGCACCTCAGGAGCTGAGCCCAGCTGTAGTAGAAAATCATGCTAAGTTGGTTTATCAAGAAAGCTTCTACCCTTGGGATACAATTCAGCCCTTCTTCCTCCACCTGGACACCCAGCCAAACTATTCTTAGTAAAGTACCATCTGCTTCCTATCTCTACCTGTCTTTGGAAATCCCCACTGACCCCTGTTGTATTTGGGAGACAGCCTCCCTCTCCTATTGCAATAGTCTTGAGTAAAACCTGTCTTGATATGTTTAACATTAAAATTGTCAAGAAAAAAGCAAAGCAACACAGATGATGGGAAACATGGAAGAAGTGCTGAGAACATGATCGCAAGATCATCAGCGAGATACAGTGGCTCGTAGAAGCATCTCCCAACACTTACTCCCACGGGAAAACTAATCTGCATTTATGAACCTTTGAACTATTAGAATTAAGAAATGTATCCATGACTTAGCATACAATCGTCTCTTATAAGAAACAGCGTGGAAGGGTGTGTGCCAGAGTTTTTGATTAGTGGGATTCTTCCAGTTTGGAAAATATGGTCCATGCTTACTATTCATAGATTTTCTATATGCAGGTGCAACTGTTTCAACAATTCATTTTATTATTAATCACCACAATGGTGCCTTTATGATCATTCTTCGGCACACATACATAAAAGGATAAAAAATTTAAATTGCCCAAGGTGCTTGTTGCCAGCAGAATCTAATAAGGCAGCGCTCTGCCTGGTTGCTTCAGCAAGTGGTCTAACTACTGCTGCGTCTTTATGTTATTCTTGGTTACCTATTAAAAATGGCCCCCAAATATAGTGCTGACGGTCCTACATGCAAGAAGGCTGTGGTGTGCCTTAGGGAGAAAACACATGTATTAGATAAGTGACATTCATGAGTTAGAGAGTTGTTGGCCAGAAGTTCAAAGTCAATGGGGCCAAGGTGTATTAAATAAAGTGTATTTAAAAGGAAATAGGGCTTCCCAGGCGGTGCCAGCGGTAAAGAACCTGCCTGCCAATGCAGGAGACATAAAGACACGGGTTTGACTCCTAGAGAAGAAAATGGCAATCCACTCCAATATTCTTGCCAGGAGAATCCCATGGACAGAGGAGCCTGGTGGGCTATAGTCGATATGTAGCAAAGAGTCCTGCACAACTGAAGTGACTTAGCATGCATACATGCCTGATTTCAAATGACAAATGGTAATGCCTCTGTACAGTAGTGGTAGGATTCAATAGGCCTGGTTACAAATCAAAGCTACTTCCAGCTTTCTTGGGGCGTCCCTGGAGGCTCAGATTGTAAAGAATCTGCCTGCAATGTGGAATACCTCGGTTCATCCCTGGGTTGGGAAGATCCTCTGGAGAAGGGAATGGCTGCCCCCTCTTGCCAGTAGAATTTCACGGACAGTGGCGCCTGGTGGGCTATAGTCTGTGGGGTCTCAAAGTGTTGGACACAACTGAGGGACTAACACACAAAAGGGCACAGAAAAAAGATTATGTATTGATTGATTGACAAAAATGTGACTAGAAATGCACAGAAATGTAACCTTGCATTTCCCCTGGGAAAGGTCCAGTGTTTGCTAATTCCGAGTTCATGGACTCTTTATGGAATATTACCACCACAGAGGACCAGGATCATCTGGATGTTATTATGTGATGAGGAAAGAAGCGGGTTGTATGCAGAGGTATGGTTCCATCTGGTGATGATATAAAAAGTCAAGATATAGAAAGAAGACTTGCTGATGGGTCTTATCCTATCCGGGCTCTGCTCATGCTGGACACAGGCCATGTGACTGCCTTTCTACCTCCCAGAAAGATCAGCCTGGCCATCTGCTTTTCTCAGATAAAGAGGAACTCAGAGAGCCTCTGTTCCACAGCCCATGAAGAATAAGGCACGATTTGGAAACCAAGGCTTGTTATTAAAGTTGCGATGGACCATGGAAATAAATGTGTGGCTGGTCCATTTCATGATACAGACAGAAAGAGAAATGAGGCAGAGACGTGGCATTGTGTCTAGCGGAGTAGCTGGTGAACTGTAGAATAAGTACTTTGCTACAGTCTCCAAATCCAGGGTTACTTCTACCCCTCTGGACATGGAAAAGTGTTCCTGACTTGGAGTCTGGGTGGACTCTGGGGTGCTTGGTTCTCCGCCCAGGCAGCCTCAGTGGTTGGCTTGGATCTGCTCCACTACAGGTGAGGCATCGTCACATCTGCAACTGATTTCTTTTCTCTCTGTGCAGCTTTTGCGTCTGAGGAAGGCCAGTCACCATGAATGCAAGCGAGTTCCGCAGGCGGGGGAAGGAAATGGTGGATTACATGGCTGACTACCTGGAGGGCATCGAGGGGCGCCAGGTGTTCCTGACGTGTGTCCCGGCTACCTGCGCCCCCTGATCCCTACCACCGCCCCGCAGGAGCCGGAGACATTTGAGGCCATCATTGAGGACGTCGAGAAGATCATCATGCCGGGGGTAAGCCTGTATCCATGGTTGAAGCAGGGGAGGGCAGCTGTCAGTGCAGTACCTGGTGGGTAGCAGGCAATGCACTTGGATCTTTGCCCCTAATCCTCACAGTCATCTTCTTGGGGAGAAACTTTGTTATTTCTCTTTTATAGCTGAGACAACAGAAGCCCAGAGAGGCTGAGTGATCTGCCTAAGGTCACACAGCTAGTAAGTGATGGAAGCGGGACTGCAATCCAGATCGTGTGGGCTCCAAAGGTGGCGACTATGATTTCCCTCCAGCTGCCTAGCTTGTTCCTGAGTCAGCCTGGGTCCACTGGCCCTTGTGCAGTAAAGCCCATCAATTGACACCAGGGTGTGGTGAAGGATAGTGCCGTATTTATTGCAGGCATCCAGCAAGGAGTCCTAGACACCTAATGTTCAAAACACCCGAACTCCCGGTGGGTTTCTGGAAAGCATTGTTAAAGTCTCAGGGTAATGATCAGCTCCTCCTCTTGGTGGTTGATGGTGAGGTCACGGGGTAGGATCACAGGCGTTCACGTGATCAGTCCTCAGGTGCTGAGAGGCTGGGAGCTATGCGCTCATGGTCACCAAGTAACTGTGACCATGTGGTGGGGGTTTTATCATCTGTAAGACAACTCAGGAAGTGCACGTCAGATACTATTATCTGGGTACTTCAGAGAGGAGCCATCTCAAAGGCTATGGGGGAGGGAATCTGTTCCCAGCCCCATAGGGCCTGTTCAGTTACAAGGTCAGTCTCCTGCCCTGAGACCCTGGGATGTGAGAGAGATGGTTAGTTTCAAATACGTTAAATCAGCAGAGGGGTGATCAGTGCATGGAAAAAATGTTTACTTTATCTGAGACTGTAAGTGTTCCTGACTTGGAGTCTGGGTGGACTCTGGGGTGCTTGGTTCTCCGCCCAGGCAGCCTCAGTGGTTGGCTTGGATCTGCTCCACTACAGGTGAGGCATCGTCACATCTGCAACTGATTTCTTTTCTCTCTGTGCAGCTTTTGCGTCTGAGGAAGGCCAGTCACCATGAATGCAAGCGAGTTCCGCAGGCGGGGGAAGGAAATGGTGGATTACATGGCTGACTACCTGGAGGGCATCGAGGGGCGCCAGGTGTTCCCTGACGTGTGTCCCGGCTACCTGCGCCCCCTGATCCCTACCACCGCCCCGCAGGAGCCGGAGACATTTGAGGCCATCATTGAGGACGTCGAGAAGATCATCATGCCGGGGGTAAGCCTGTATCCATGGTTGAAGCAGGGGAGGGCAGCTGTCAGTGCAGTACCTGGTGGGTAGCAGGCAATGCACTTGGATCTTTGCCCCTAATCCTCACAGTCATCTTCTTGGGGAGAAACTTTGTTATTTCTCTTTTATAGCTGAGACAACAGAAGCCCAGAGAGGCTGAGTGATCTGCCTAAGGTCACACAGCTAGTAAGTGATGGAAGCGGGACTGCAATCCAGATCGTGTGGGCTCCAAAGGTGGCGACTATGATTTCCCTCCAGCTGCCTAGCTTGTTCCTGAGTCAGCCTGGGTCCACTGGCCCTTGTGCAGTAAAGCCCATCAATTGACACCAGGGTGTGGTGAAGGATAGTGCCGTATTTATTGCAGGCATCCAGCAAGGAGTCCTAGACACCTAATGTTCAAAACACCCGAACTCCCGGTGGGTTTCTGGAAAGCATTGTTAAAGTCTCAGGGTAATGATCAGCTCCTCCTCTTGGTGGTTGATGGTGAGGTCACGGGGTAGGATCACAGGCGTTCACGTGATCAGTCCTCAGGTGCTGAGAGGCTGGGAGCTATGCGCTCATGGTCACCAAGTAACTGTGACCATGTGGTGGGGGTTTTATCATCTGTAAGACAACTCAGGAAGTGCACGTCAGATACTATTATCTGGGTACTTCAGAGAGGAGCCATCTCAAAGGCTATGGGGGAGGGAATCTGTTCCCAGCCCCATAGGGCCTGTTCAGTTACAAGGTCAGTCTCCTGCCCTGAGACCCTGGGATGTGAGAGAGATGGTTAGTTTCAAATACGTTAAATCAGCAGAGGGGTGATCAGTGCATGGAAAAAATGTTTACTTTATCTGAGACTGTGCAGCGTGGACCACCCAAGAGGGCCTCTTTGTCTGTGGTCCATGAGCCTGGATATGGGGTATACTCGGGGCTGCAGACAGACGTGGGGAGCACCCAGGACAGTCGTCTCCCAAGAGTCACTTGCAGGGAAGCAGATAGCTCAAGTTCAAAGGAAACTCCACTGCAGCTTCATGCTTGCATAGTGAGATTTTCCTTGGACTCACCTAAAGGTACCGTCACTGCTGTGGTGAGGGGTCTCAGACCCTCAGCCTCACCCCCTCAGCTCTAGGCAGGAACCCAGGGCCTGGAATTTCAGACCTTGACACTCAGGGTGAGGCGCCCCCTCCCATGGGGTTCCCTGATGGGTCCCTTAAGCCCAGGGCACCTCCCCACTCTCCTCCTCCCAGGAGTTCCTGTGACATTTGTGCTTTGAGCAGAGAGCAGAATTCTGGTTCTCACCGGCTCAGAGGTTGTGCAAATGTGACAAGCCGCTCAGCACGAAATCCCTCCCAGGAGTGCAGTTAAATGTCAGACCCGGGGTTGTCCCAGCCTCTCTGCAGTGGCAGATCTCACCACTGGCAGCTTGGACAGGTGCATCCTTTTCTCATGGGACGAAGCCTGGGCCTCCAAGGTCAAGGTTCCCACAGATTCGGATCCTGAGAGGTTCTCATCCCAGCCTTTCTTTTGTGCAGAGTGTCCACCCTTTCCATCGCATCCAACCCCCAACCCCTTACCTCCCAAAGGCCCCACCTCCAGGTACCATCTCACGGGGTTTCCATGAAACTGCCAAACCCAGAAGTTTCTGCTCCATTAGCTGGGAATGGACTGGACAGGAGAGTGAGGAAGCTGCAGGAGGTGGCTGCTGCTAAGTCACTTCAGCCGTGTCCAACTCTGCAACAGCACCATAGACGGCAGCCCACCAGGCTCCCCCGTCCCTAGGATTCTCCAGGCAAGAACACTGGAGTGGGTTGGCATTTCCTTCTCCAATGCGTGAAAGTGAAAAGTGAAAGTGAAGTCTCTCAGTCGTGTCCTACCCTCAGCGACCCCACGGACTGCAGCCTTCCAGGCTCCTCCGTCCTTGGGATTTTCCAGGCAAGAGTATTGGAGTGGGGTGCCATTGCCTTTGAGTAGGCGGTTGAGGAAACCTCAAAGATCAAATCTCTCTCTTTTTCTTTCCCTTTCTGATATAGACTATTTTTTGGAGCAGTTTTAGGAAAAGCAGTCTCAACACAGAGAGATGGGATCTCAGGGGCAGCCCCTTGGCTGACACTTCTGGCCAGAATTTAAAACAAGGTTTTCTATTAACAGAGACTTGACTCTCTGTGGCAAACCCAAGCACCCTGGCCCCTGCCTGCAGGGCTGCCCCCCGGCCCCAAGTGACTGCCCGTGTCCCACACAGGTGACCCACTGGCACAGTCCCTACTTCTTCGCCTACTTCCCCACGGCCAGCTCGTACCCCGCCATGCTCGCGGACATGCTGTGTGGGGCCATCGGCTGCATCGGCTTCTCCTGGGTGAGTGAGTGGGGGTGGGGATGGGGGTGGGTCCTGGGATTCCCACATGGGGCACGCAGCCAGGACGCAGGCAGTGAGCAGGTGGCGCCACCCCTGTGGGAAGAGAGGGACTTGGGTCTGGGCAGAGGGGGACTCACGTGGGAATTTGGAATTCAGGGAAGCAGAGGGGGAGTCTGTCTGCATCCAAAAGCAGGTCTGCACAGCGGTGTGTTTAGAGGTGCTTGGTTTGAATTCAAACCTCAGTAGAGGCCCTGGAGTTTCTGCAGCCCAAGCCTGGGAACCTGCATGTCTCCCAAGCAGAACGAGGGGTTTCTAACCATCTACAGTTTGAGAAACATGACTGCCCTGGTCCCACCCGCTCTGTTCTTGGCTATGGATGCTGTCCCAGGAGGGACCCCAGCCCAGCAGAAGTGCCACTGCTGAGAGCAGGGGATCGGCCCTGCCTCCACACCAATCCCAGGGCGTCTTTATATACAGTGGAATATTACTCAGCTGTAAAAAAGAATGCAGTAATGCCATTTGCAGCAACGTGGATGGACCTAGAGGTGATCATACTAAGTGAAGGAAGGCAGACAGACAAAGACAGGCATCATATGACATCGCTTACAGGCGGAATCTTAAAAATGGTACAAACGATCTTATTTACAAAACAGAACTCGAATCACAAACTTGTGTTTACCAGGGGGTAAGGGGAGGGAGGAATAAATTAGGAGCTGGGGATTAACATGTATACATTACTACATATAAAGTGGATAACTAATAAGAACCTGCTATATAACACAGGGAACTCTTTAATATTCTGTAACGAACCATACGGGAATAAAATCTAAAGAAAAGGGGATATAGGTATAAATATAACTGATTCTCTTGCTGTACAGCAGAAACTAACACCACATTCTAAATCAACTATGCTCCAATAAAAACTTTTTTGTAAAAAGGCCTAGAAAGATCCCAGCCCAGCACCACAGGAAAGATTCCTGGCTTCCTCCATGCAGAGCGCCCCAGAGAAGGGCCACCTGCTGACTGTGTGAGGGACCCCACGGCTGCCCATGTTTCAGGGCCCTCTCTCCAGGCCCTGCCTTCTGGGCCCAGGATGCCTGCTTGCTTGTGCTAAGCAGCTGAGCAGACTCATAACTCCTGACTCGTGGTGAATAACGGCCTCAGGCACTAAGAAGTTGTGAGTTCCTAAACTCCCGAGCTTCAGCGCCCCGGTTATCCCCTGACCCCTGGCTCCAGCCCCCTCCCTCATGCTCCTCTCTAGCCTGGGGTCCAGAGTTGCTGGGGGAGGGGGCCTCAGCGTCCCAGAGGCAGACTTGGAGGGTCAGCCCTCAGCTCTTCCTTAGTTGCAGGCATTTCTCTTTGGAGCCCATGTGGCCTCGGGGACCCTCAGAGCTCATGTCCCCTAAAGCACATTCTTTACATCGGACAGGACAGTGGACTCCACTCGGACTCCAACCCAGAGCCCCCTGCCCCTCAGGGTGGTGGTGCCCGTCCTTCTGGGTCTGTTCTGAGGATGGTCGGGTGCCCTGGGCCTTGGAGGGCTGCCTCACTGTCTCTAAGAGGCACACTGGCCGAGCCCTGGGCTCTGAGCAGTGAGGCAGGCTCCCATGCCTGGAGTGGGCCTTGGCCAGGATGGGATGGGGGGCCCTCTGGATGGTGCTGCCCCACAGTATGTGGGCAACTGGGGCACGTGTGAGGGTCAAGGGCACCCCGAGCACCACAGTGAGACCCACATGGTTGGAGAGGCTGGCTCATCTGCAGGTGGGGCCTGTGGCCAGCTCACCCCCTCCTGAGCACAAGGGAAACCATCCCAGAGCTTGGAAGGCAAGATCAGAGACTGGGGGGTTCTTGGGGCTTCACCTCCTCCACTCAGCCCATCTCATTCCTCGTATTGTGACTGTGGACCAGGGTCCATCAGAGATCCTTACTAGGTCCTTCTATAAACAAACAGATGGCTGAAAGAGGAAGCTGGCCTGGGAACAGGGCAGCTGTGGGGCAGATCATCACAGAGGTCAGTGCCTTCTTGCCCTGCTGTCTTCCCAAGTCACGGCTGGAGACCATGTTTGAAACTTTGGGAGATGTTTGAAAGCACCTGGGATCAGGTGATTTTAATCTAGAGGTCAGTGAATGAATAAAGCCTGCTGTTGCTTCTGAAATTCAGCCAGATCTAGGCCCTTGTTCTGGCACCAGCCCCTGAAGGTTTATGATGGAGAAGCCCTGGAGGGCAGAGGACCTGAGCCTGTGGGTGAGGCAGGTAGAGACTCGCAAACCCCACGCAGAGAACATGGATCCCAGCAGCCACCCTGGGCCCCAGGGAGCATGGCTCCTTCCTGGCTCTCCAGGGGCCAGACAGAGCAGAGGTTATGGGTGCCAGCTCTCGGCACCAAGTCCTGCCAGTGGTCCTTGGCGGCGACTTGGGGATGCTGGGGGGGGACGGTCCAGCCGCTGCCACTCCAGAAGCTCCACCAAGTGTAAGCACACCTTCAAAGTGAATCCCCTCCAGGGATGGGCCTTTTAAAAATGTTCGAAACCTTTGGCTCAACTGATCAAGGGTAGTAAGGAAGTTTCCCCTGCTTGTCACACCCCTGGGTCCCAAGCTGGCGGGAAGCTGAGGGCAGCCGCCTGTGGCTCATCCTTTCGTCCTGCCCACAGGCTGCCAGCCCGGCGTGCACGGAGCTTGAGACGGTGATGATGGACTGGCTGGGGAAGATGCTGCAGCTGCCCGAGGCGTTTCTGGCCGGAGAAGCTGGAGAAGGCGGCGGGGTGATCCAGGTAAGGCGGAGACGGTGGGGTCTGGATTCTGGGGTGCAGGTGGGCAAGAGGCCTGCCAGCGTCTTTCTTCCGGAGAAGGAGCGGAGCAGAGCCCTGGGAGAGCGCTGCATCTGGTTTGGCTCGCCAGCCGTCTCTCACTCCTGGGCCGCTGGTGGTGGCGGGCAGCATGGTGGCTGCCCATTGGCTAGTGCGCAGAAGTAAACACTCAACAGGGGAGACCTGTGTGGTGCCCCATTGCTTGCCCATGTACCAGAGTGCTTCCCAGGCCCAAACTTAATTTTCACAATAGCGCTCTGATTAGGGACCATTTCTCAACCTCCGTTTTACAGGCGAGGAAACTAGGGCTCAGAGCAGTCAGGTAGCTTGCCCATCGATGCCCAGCAGGTAAGTTCTACAGCTAGGGTCTGAGTCCACACCCGTCTGACCTCAGAGCCACAATCTGACCACCACGCAGGGCCATCCGCAGCGGCAGCCGTAACCCAGTGCTGCAGAGTCTTCTAGAAAGAGCTGCACCCCTGGGGACCCACCATCCACCTAAAGATGCTGCCTTTGGGCTACAGTCCATGGGGTCGCAAAGAGTCGGACATGACTGAGAGACTTCACTTTCACTTTTGCGATGTGATGATTAAAAGTATCCTTTATCCAGCATGTGCTTTGAGAGTGTCTACGTGCCAGACGGTACGTCTGGGGACGGGACACACAATGACAGACACAGCAGGACACCTACGGCACGAATGCCACTCAGGAAACTGGGACTGCCCGGCTGTTTTCTTTCCTAGCAGCAAAGAGGGACACTGATCTACCCACCACCCTCACAGGGAATGCCCCCTCTACTTTGGGGAAAAAAAGAATTTCCCTTTTCAGATGTCAGCTTCACAAAGGTTCTGAGAGTCAGTCACAGCAGCTGTGTTTGTGTCCACTTGGCTGACGGGAGCTGAGGCCCGGATGCCTCAGTGTGAGGTCACCTGCTGGCGTGGCCGGATGAGATGGGGGTCAAGCCCGTCTCCAGGCTGGAGACTGCTTGACTCACCGGGGTTCTTAAACACTAGTGTGTTAATCGGCTGACTAACCCTTCTATTTTACAGTTCTTTCTGGTGGGAGCCTGACGGATCTCACAGTTAAAATCACGGTTGACCCTTTGTAAGTCCCAAGCAAGACTCTGTCCTTGCCTCTTCTAGTTTCTAGAAGTTTCCCACATTCCTGTGCCATGGCACCTTGTCTGTCTGCAAAGTGGCTGCAAAGTCCCATCTCTCTGACCCTTCTTACAGGTCACCTCTCCTCTGACCACAAGTGAGAAAGCGTCTTCACTTTCAGGACCCACGAGATTAGACAGAGTCCATCCAGATAATCCAAGATGACCCCCTCCCCCTCCTGTCAAGGTTCTTAACTTAATCACACTAGCAGGGTCCCTCTTCCAAACACATTGGGGATTCTCAGCTTCCAGGATGGAAGTGTGGCATCTTTTATTCTCCCAAACAAAGCCAGTGCGGGTCAGCGTCACGGAGGGAGGGACCCACAAAGGGAGTCTCACTTCTACCCTCACAGATTTGGGTCAACAAGTCTTTGGTGGGCCCAGGAATAAGCATGTCAGGTCATCCTGATGCTGCATTCATGCCATCTCATTCGGAGATGTTGAAATACTCTTCAATAAACAAGCCTTGTGGCGTGACCTATACCTGCTTACTCTCAGAGTAACTTTTTTGCCAGATCTCTTTCTGATGGTTGCGATGGGATGGCTGATGTGATGATGGGCAGTGAGACATCACAGGACCGGTGTTAGTGGCAGACAGAGATGTGATGTAGGCTGATTGTACTGGAGTCCTGGCTGTGAGGCTCAGAAATTCACAAAAAGGAGATGGCCAAGATGAGAGTTTTGATAATGAAGCTGACTGTGCCTCATTCCGGCAGGTTGGGATTATGGAATGCTCCCAAGATTAGGATGGTCGTGAAAGTGTTTGCGGTGACGATACTGGCAGAACCTGCTAGGGGAAAACAGGACTAACGGACCTGCTGCACGGGCCCCGCTAAAGCCGGAGGAGAATTCTCCTTCTGTCAGCTCAACTGGGGCCCTGCGATTTCTGCCAGTGCGGAGATAAATCATATCCTGGCTCGGGGTCAGGATGGGAAAAACAATCACAGATGCTCTTGTGAAAGGATTATGGTTGAGAGCGTCACCGAGCCATTTATTAGCGGGACTGATGAGAGAATTGCTGGGTCACGCTATATGAAACCGTCTCTCTCCTGCCCAGCCTGGCCAGGCTCAACCACACGCCCTCGTCCCCTCCTGTCTCACCTCTCTGCTTATAGCACGTTCCCTCCTGCAACAGCATTTCTGAGTGCTGGCTGATGGAAATGAATCCTACACTCTGAGTATGCAAAGCTTCAATGCGGCGCTGTGAACGGGACTTAGACGCGGCGGCAACAGTGACTTTTCTCACAATGGCAAACATTTCGGCCACCTTGGACAGCTTTCTGTTGGCAAGGTGATGCAGCCTGGGGCAACCCGGGAAAAACCACACACAGAGGTCTGAGCTCCATGCCGCTTCCAGCCTGGGAAGGGGACTGCTGCCCACAGCCACAGTCCTTGGCCCTTCAGCTGCATCTCGCCTTGCTGGGGGGTCGGGTGGCTTTCAGGTCCCTGACTCCCTGGGGCTCCACGGCCAGCAAAGAGCGCGGCCTGAGAGAGGCGGGCTGCCGGGGGACCTTGGTGAGAATTCTGTCCGACTGAACTCCAGCCCTGCGGGTGATCTGACACTTCACGAAAAGAGGGACCCTCATGGCAGACCTACTTTTTCTTTCCGATGCCACAGTTTTTGTCAAGATATACTTTTCCCCTTTGTGCTATTCATTTTGACCCCATGTCCCAGCATCTGGGAAGCCCAGTTAATCTGAGAGTCAGCTCTTCCCTCACCCGGGGACGTTTTCCTCCCACTATAATTTAGCCATTGTTTCTCGGTCCCTTCTACTCTGTTTCTGAGGAACTTTAGCTTTCCATGGTTTGGGTACCGCTTCTATAATTTTCCACTTTTATTTGGCATTTCCCCCTTTTTGGGGGGTCATTTTCTCCTCTGTATTTTGGGGGAATGTCTCGTGGTTTTCTTTATATCACTATCTCCATTTTTCACAGTGTTGATTACCTTCAGTGTCAATTTTGGCTCTGCTATTCAACTTAAAGTCATCACCTCCTTTCCACTAACAAAAACTAGACATCGGTTAGATAAATGGAAGAGATGCAGAGACACTTTGGGGTAGCTTCCTCCCAGTGTTATTTCAATACCTGTGTGTGTATACATACCTATGTACATAACAGAAACAAAATTGGGATAATACAATACATCATGTCGATTTCCTGTGTGATGTTTTACTTACTGTTTTGCTGTGGGCTTTTCCCAGTGTTTATTTATCTGTAAACAGTTTTGACTGTGCCTGATCGTCGCTGTTTCCCACAGGCTGCGTGAGCGGGCCTCCTCGCTAGTCTAGTCACCGTGTGAAGGCTTCTCGCTGCGGGGGTTGCTCTTGTTGCAGAGCCTGGGCCCTTTGGAGCAGGCTTAGCAGTGGTAGCAAACAGGCTCAATTGTCCTGCATGTGGAGTCTTTCCAGACCAGGGATTGAGCCTGTGTTCCCTGCACTGGCCGGTGAATTCTTAACCCCTGGACCACCAGGGAAGTCCTCCTGTTGTTTAGTCTTTGAGAATATTATTATTGCATGATTTTCTCTCTCTTTTTTTAAGTTAAGTATGATATGTTTAACATGTGCAATCTCCTTCCATTTGCGTGACTTTCTATGGTGTCACAATTTATATAAATAGAATATATATATATAAATATGTGTAGTATCACATCTTTCACTCATGAGTCATATTTCAAAGGATACTCTTTAGAATGAAGGTCAACAATCTCCTAAGAGGATCCTCAGCTTTCTACTGAGGCTCGCCTGGTTGAGTCCATATTGAGCACGAACGCTCCAGCTCCACCAAAAACAAACAACAATTTTAAAAAAGAGTTTTTCTGGGTCACTGGAGATCATGATGAAAACAGTTTCATGTTTAATTCTTTTCAGCAGCCTGAAATCAGATGATTTCTCTCATTTGATACTACTCAAAAATCTTACAGATCTCTCATCATCCAAGGCGTGTATATCATAATACCAACTTTGTGTTGAACACCCACTCTGAGTGAGGCTGTGTTTTAGCGTTATTTCTTCTGTTTTCTGTGTTCATTTCTCAACCTCGAAATATTTATGAGGATTGGGTTATCAACAACCCAAGGTTCAGAAACACAGTGCATGGGGCCCCAGGGCTGGAGCTGGTTCAAGGCAAAGCTGGTGCAAATGTGAGCTGGAGGCCAGGGCGTGCCCCCAGCCTGCCCCTGGCACGTGGCTCGGGTGTGAGAGTCCAGAGATGGGCATGCTGCCATGGGCTTCATCTTTCAATCACCTTTCCCTTTAAAGTCGAGAGTCCAGAGATGGGCATGCTGCCATGGGCTTCATCTTTCAATCACCTTTCCCTTTAAAGTCACTTCCATTTTCTAGAAACAGCAGAAGCTCAGGCATTTGTTTGGGACTAATTCTGATATCCCTCAGCCCAAGACTCAATGCAACCCCCCTTGGAGTCCTGTCCACCCAGTTTGCTCGGGGAAAGCAGTCGATCGTGTCTGTGTTTGAGGCCGGAAGCCCACCCTTCCGCCTGACAAGGCTGATTGTCTCTAATTTGCAAGGGCTCGGAGTGCCTGAGCCTGGAGACGGCATCGGGGCGATGCTGGCCCCCCAGAGCCATAATCACAGCTGCCAGGCGTCGGCCCTGTGATGGGTGTCTGCGTCAAATGGCAAGCCATCCTTTGAGCTGGACAAACAGGGCCGTGGAAATAGTCTCTTAATTGGCTCTGAAAGCTCTCGTGGAAGAAAAGCCAATTTCGTGCTGTGTGTGGGGTGACACTTGAAAACCAAGAAAATGAAGGGATATTCCTGCCCCAGCGTCAGCAGCCAGTGGCAATGCTTACCGCAGTTCTTTCTGCCTTGCTGCAGCCTCACCATGGCAACCTTTGTCTGCAGCAGGAAAACAGAGGTATCCTTACTGCTCTCTGTGCAAGAGCAGGCGCCCTGTCCCTTCCTTGGCCCAAACCTGCTTCCAGCAGAGGCCAGAGACCCACTTGTCCCGCTGCCCCTGTCACCAAGCCGTTACCCAGTCCAAGCCCACTGTGCTTGCTGCACTACAGGCCAATTAACTGAGAGATGTGGTGTTGAGGCAAGGAATATGTCTTTATCGGGAAAGCTGGCTGGCCAAGAAAATGGAAGAGTAATGTCTCAGCCTTCTTGTTGGGGGTCTGGATGCCAGGTTAACAGAAAGAGAGGAGTGGAGGAAGCAAAGTAAAACAAAACAACAGTCTTGCAATTGCCTCCTAGCAAGCCTCGGGCAGGGGATGTATTAATTTCTTCCTTCCCTGGTGGTTCAGTGGTAAAAGAATCTGCCTGCCAATACAGAGATGAAGTCAAGAAAATGGAAGAGTAATGTCTCAGCCTTCTTGTTGGGGGTCTGGATGCCAGGTTAACAGAAAGAGAGGAGTGGAGGAAGCAAAGTAAAACAAAACAACAGTCTTGCAATTGCCTCCTAGCAAGCCTCGGGCAGGGGATGTATTAATTTCTTCCTTCCCTGGTGGTTCAGTGGTAAAAGAATCTGCCTGCCAATACAGGAGATGAAGGAGTCAGTGCTTTGATCCCTGGGTCGGGAAGATTCCCCTGGAGTAGGAAATGGCAACCCACTCTAGTATTCTTGCCTGGAGAATTCTGTGGACAGAGGAGCCTGGTGGGCTACAGTCCATGGGGTCGCAAACAGCTGGACACAAGTGAGTGCCTGAGCACTCCCTTCCACGGGTGGACAGGGTCCTGAGCAAAGGCACTTTCGCTTAATATTCAAGCAGGAGGGCAGAGTTCCCTGGGGCAGGTCATTAGGTATAAACAGTACCCTTTTAGTGAAAAAAACAAAGGTTAAAGTAAAAGAAACAGATTTCCTGCAATGAAGCCATGCCTCCTGGAGCCATTGCACTTCTGGGTGCTTGGCTGACAGTTTTTTAATCGGCACATTTTTGAAAAATCACTTTTTGTTGCCTGAAGAAGGGGAGTTTTCTTTCAAGGCATGGACAGCGCCTAAAGGAAAACCCACTGTGAACTGCTGTGGTGATTCAAGCCTTTCCTTAGAATATAGTTCAGAGAAGCGTGGACGCTGGGGGTAGTGGGAGTTCCAAGGCCTCTGACAGAGGGTGATGTTGAGGGTGAGCTGCACTCCCACAGGAGTGTTGGGGAAAGACAAGGACACACATCCCTGGGCCCGTGCCTTTCAACGAGCTTCCCATGTCAGTGTGTATGAAGGAGGCAGTGGTTTTCCCTACTTTCTTAAATTTAAGTCTGAACTTGGCAATAAGGAGTTCATGATCTGAGCCACAGTCAGCTCCTGATCTTGTTTTTGCTGACTATATAGAGCTTCTCCCTCTTTGGCTGCAAAGAATATAATCAGATTTTGGTATTGACCATCTGGTAATGTCCATGTGTAGAGTGATCTCTTGTGTTGTTGGAAGAGGGTGTTTGCTATGATCAGTGGGTTTTCTTGGAATTAAGATTACAGATGCGTGTATATGAATTTATGCGTTGGAGCTGCACAGCTGTACAGAACTATGCATGTTTTTATTTTATAAATTTCTTTCTCACAGTCAACAAAACTCTACCTTTTACACTTTTTCTTTCTAACGGTAATACTATTCAGCTCATGGTCTTTTCCAGGATTTACATAAGATTCCATGATCACACGTGGAGTTGTCCCTGCAGACAGATGTGGGTTTGCTCCTAACTGTACTGCTCACTTACAGTTGATTTGGGGCAAGTGACCTAAACTCTCTGAACATAGGTTTCCCGACTGAAGATGATACAATTAAAAATGAGCTTAGTTTTCAACTTAGATGGGCTGACGGGGTGGGTGCTGGATTTATATTCTCTTTTGCCGCCACCCACCCTCAGAGGAGTAAATTTTGCATCCTTGATTCCTTTGCCAAAATAAGTTGCTGACATTCATTGTGTTAGCTTGATAAGGCTGCCACAAGGAAGAGGCAGAGACCAGATGACCCAGACAGCAGGCAGGGTTGTCTCATCGTCTGGAGCTGAGACATCTGAGCTCACGGTGGCAGCGTGGCTGACATCCCTGAGGCCTCTGCCCACAGCTTTCAGGCAACCGTCTCCTCCCTGTGTGCTCACGTGGCCTCACCTCTGCGTGTGTGCGTGTGCGTGTGTGCGTGTGTGTGTGTGTGTGTGTGTGTGTGTGTGCGTGCGTGCGGGCACATGTGCTCAGCTCCTCGTCCTATGAGGACACCAGCCAGGCTGGACCAAAAGGCTCATTTTGACTTTGTGATCCCTCCAAAGATTTTGTCTCCACATGTGGTCACATCCTGAGAAATTGGGAGTTAGTGCTCCAGCATGTGAAATCTGAGGGAGAGGGATTTAGTCTGTGACATTAGTGACCGGGGAACACCCTCCAGGGCAATTTCTGGGTCCAAAGAAGAGGCAGCCCTTTTGTGAAAACAGACAAATGTGTGTGTCCAAGTTGCTGTGTGTGCAGCTGTGCCGGCAGCTGTGTCCTGGGTCCCATTTCCTCCTCTCGGGGAAATGGACCAGCACCTCCTGTCCAGACTGGGAAGCGTCCATGGGAATGTGTCTGCCAAGTCTGGCAGCAGTGATGCCTGGTAAGTGCTGGTGGCACTTTATGAAACAGGCAAAGCAATGCTGAATTGATAAGAGCCGGAGTGTCAGGCACAGGTGTACAGCCTTTTTCCCACGCCTGGGAGAATGGGCTTGACAATTTCAGATGCATCTTCTAAGAAAAGAGGAAGATCCCACATGCCATCTCTCACATGCAGAGGTGATTCCCTGGCTGCAGTTGGAAGGTGCTGCTGACCTTTCCTCTGATTTAGGGAACTGCCAGTGAGGCTACTCTGGTGGCCCTCCTGGCCGCTCGGACCAAAGTGACCCGCCGCCTGCAGGCCGCCTCCCCGGAGCTGACGCAGGCTGCCATCATGGAGAAGCTAGTGGCCTACGCGTCTGACCAGGTGAGTGCAGTGCCCAGAGCCTCCTTGAGCCTCCTGGGGTGGGATGGTTTGTGTGGCGTCAAGTCAAAACCACACCGAGGACTTCTTGGTGGTCCAGTGGTTGAGACTCTGTCTCCCATTGCAGAGGCTGTGGGTTCTGTCCCTGGTTGGGGAACTAAGGTTTCTTATGCCTCAGGGTATGTCCACAAATTAAAAAAGGAAAAACTGCAGACCGTGCAGTATCCGTTCCAATCCAAAAACAGTCCCCCAGGTGTCACTAAGCTAGGGACCTCTGCTAAAGAAAAGACGTAGGCTGCCAGTGGGAACTTAGCAGGTCAGGTTGGAAAGAGAATAAACGTGCCATGAGATCGCCCCGACCCCACCTGTCCCAGCTCGTGCTGAGGCCATCTGGCTGCCTTCAGCGTGGCGTAGTGGAGCCGCACGTGGGGCTCAGGGACCTGGGCTCACGTCCCAGCCCTGGTATTTTAAATTCTGTGATCTCAGGCCATTCACGTCAGTTCTTGAAGCCTTTTTTAAACCATCAGACAGGGTCAAAAGGGCCTGCCAGCTGGTGCTGCTGCTCTGCCAGCTACTGGTTGCAGCAAGATGAGGGATGAGGCAGTGCCTTGTAAGGTTTAGAGATCTCTGCAAGTGGAGGCGTCTAGTCCATGATCAGTTCCCATGATCAGCCTTCTTGAAGAAGGTTAAAAACCAAAGCAAAATGCAACTGTGTGATCGAGAACAGAAGAAAAGAGCATTGAGCAGTAGCTTCACGAGTGAACCAGGAGTCAAGAGGGCACCTAGAAAATGGCACCACCAGAGGCTTTGGTTCCACAAGGCTGATATAGTTTTGCCCACACAGCATTTTTAAAATGTTTTAACTGTGGCAAAGTCACATAACATAAAACCAGAGGTTTTGGGACCACAAAGCGGATTTAGCTTTGCCCACATAGTATTTTTAAAATTTTTTATTGTGGGAAAGTCACATAACATAAAACATGCTACTTTAACCATATGTAACTGTACAGTTCAGGGTTCCCTGGTGGCTCAGATGGTAAAGAATCTGCACACAGGGTGGGAGATCCAGGTGCTATTCCTGGGTCGGGAAGATCCCCGGAGAAGGGAGTGGCTACCCACCCCAGTGTTCTTGCCTGGAGAATGCCGTGGACAGCGGAGCCTGGTGGGCCACAGCCCGTAAGGTCACAAAGAGTTGGACCCGACGAGTGACTGACTCACGCACTATACAGTTCGGTGGCTCTAAGTACAGTCACACTGTCGGGCAACTCTCGCTGTCACCCATCTGCCAGGCTTTTCACCTTCCTAAGCTGGAACTCTGACCCTTTAAACGCTAAGTCCCCGTTACCCCCCCGCTCCATACCCCTGGAGGAGGGGAGCCCCTGGCGTCTACATGCTTGCTGACTCTGAAATTGACTTCTCGGGACCTCATGCAAGTGGGGTCAGTTTTTGCCTGCTCAGACTGTACTTTGGAGCGTGTTTTAAGGGTGACCTAGTACACACCCTATGGATAGATGGTGCCTTCTCTTCCCCTGGGCTGCACAGTATATTCTCATCAGTCACCTACTTCATACGGAGTTGTGTGTATATTTCAGTCCCAATCTCCCACTTTATCCTACCCCCCTTTCCCCCTTGATGTCCAAAAGTTTGTTCTCTGTATCACTGATGTAATATTTTTAATGAATTTGTTAAGCCAGGCACTTCAACTGTGACAGCTTTGCTCCAGGGGATAAACATGTGTAGCCTGAAATCAATATAATATGCATACTTTGATGCTTTGTCGGGAGGATTGTCTCCGTGTGTACTTGAACTCCAGGCGCTAGAGCTGCCCACAGAGGAGGAAAACTATTCACTTCTCTTTGTTTCTCCCTTTCCTCCCAGACAGACATGAGAAAAGTTTTAAAAATGCATGTATAGGTCTCTATGTATCTATGTTGAGTTAAGTTGCTATGAATGTTAGGTGGCCGCCTTTCCCAGCAAGGTTTCATGAGGGAATTTCACCCGAGAGAAGTGATCCGTGGGGTTCTCTAGATTCTCGCAAGGATGCTGTGTGGCTAGAACTACCCTAGATGACAGGAGTCAGGGGGGTTTGTTATATCGAGTGGACGGCCATGGGCTCTAAGGCTCAGCTATGTGGCTTTGAGTTCACGTTTCCAAGGGGCAGGGTCTGATGTGGGGCTTTAGGGGTTCACCATTTATTGAGGGATGCTCTTTGGGGAAGCTTGTAGGACTTAGAGAAGCCACATACACACGGCAGGAATGAGCAAGGATGTGCCCTCTGGGAGAGTCACCTCCCATCAGCTCCTCCTGAGTGGAATCTACATTGCAGGTGAGCATTAGCCCCCAGGAGCACGGGCTCAAGGTGCTGGTTGTAAATATATCACCCTATCACCTTGCTCCTCATCTGAGGGTAAAGAGGACGCACAAACCGCACGGAGAGCTACTTTTGAGCATCATCGTATATTTTGCATGCAATTTTAGAGCCTCAGATGATACGAGTGGGACTAGGAGCTTACTAAGTACACTTATAAAGTGATATCATCATCAGGTGACATTACTAGGTGTCCGTTTCCCAGCTGTGCTTCCAAATGAGCATCCCCTGCTTCTGTTGAATTCAAACCAGTGGACAAAAAAGCCCTCAATACAGCTCCGTATAAGACTGCCCTGATGGCTCAGCAGGTAAAGAATCTGCCTGCAATGCAGGAGACACAGGAGATGGGGGCTCAGTTCCTGGGTTGGGAAGATCCCCTGGAAGAGAGAGGAAATGGCAACCCACTCCAGGACTCTTGCCTGTGAAATCCCATGGAGAGAGGAGCCTGGCGGGCTACAGTCCATGGGGTCTCAGAGTCGACACGACTGCGCACGACCCCACACTTGCCCGCAGGCACAGCCCAGCACTCTGCCGTCTGAGTCGGAATCATGAAACTCGGAAGGAGAGGCCTCAGGACCTGAAACAGCTCCTGGCCTGGAGGTGCCGGGAGCGGGGGGCGGGATTTAGGCTCTGCCTCCTTGTGCTCAGGAGGCATGCAGAAGCGCTGGAGGCTGCTGCAGAGTCTAACCTGGCACTCTCTTGCAGGCACACTCCTCCGTGGAAAAAGCCAGCTTAATTGGTGGAGTGAGATTAAAAGCCATCCCTTCCGATGGCAAGTTTGCCATGAGAGCTTCTGCTCTGCGGGAGGCCCTGGAGAGAGACAAGGCAGCCGGCCTGATTCCTTTCTTCGTAAGTTCCCCCCGGCCCCACGGTATCTGGGCCCTGCTGGGGCAGTGGGTCGGGCCTGCGGTGACACGATCATGTCCTGGCTGCCGCGGTGGTCACGGGCCAGGCATACCCAGGTCAGCACACCTCTCCTTCAGGGCAGCTGGAACAAACTCCAGTGATTTTCCCTTCTGCTTGCGTGAATCTCAGAATCACAGAGTACCCAGCCTGGGGGATACTGCTAAATCAAAAAGTCTTGCTTCTGCTTCCTGTTAGAAATGACACCGTAGGGTGCACCTTTGACATGGCAGATGAGTGACAGACATCGGAGATAGCTGAGTTAAAAATAAAGTACACTTTCCACCTAGAGGGGGGTCCTCAGGAGATGCTACGATGCATCGCTTGTGAGAGAGGTGTTGCAAGCCAGCAGTGATTAATTTAAAACACAGTTAAATAGGATATCATTAAAACACCTAACTAACCAAACATCAGCTAGTTTTGCTGTACATGGCTGGGCATGTTCCAGTGGGGAAGAAGCAGTTGCTCCCGCCGGAGCCTGGGAGCTGTCCCGCCTGGTGTGCCATGCCGTGGTCTCATGGCTGCACCGGGATGTCGGGTGGGATTGTGGCACTGGCCCCGTGGGGTCATCTGGCTACACTTTGAAGTCACCTGGGGAGCTAAGAGGAATGCCGGTGCCCAGGCCCTGCTCCAGCCTCTGAGGACAATGGCAGGAACTGGGGTCGCTTCCCGGTGGCTTCCAGCTTCTGCTGTGCACCCGGCATTCCATGTTCCTAGGCACCCGTCCATACTGGGTACTTCCGAGTTGTAGAGCAAGCTAGGTTCAACAGACTCTAGGTGCCACCTGTTTATAATTTCCATTACTTTTTAAGAGTTACTCTTTGAGATGAGTTTTTTTTATCCAAAAATTGTTTTGATCAATTCAAATTTACCACCATTTGTTGAATAACTAACATGTAGTCTGGGGGAGGGATGGAAGGCATGATTTTATACATAATTTGATCTTGATTCAAGGATTTTCCAAGGGAACAAGGAGCATAAACAAATAATTGTAGAAACATCGACAAGTGTCAGGTTGTTGAGTTTGAAGTTTTCTTTCTATATTTTGGACTATTGCTGGAAACCAGTCCTTTATCAAGAGGTATGTTTTGCTAATGTTTTCTCCAAGTTGGGGATGTGTTGTTTAATTTTTAGAAAGTATCTGCCACAAAGAAGTTTTTATTTTTAATGAAGTTCATCTCATCACTTTTCTTCATGGACTATGTCAGTAACACCTAAAAACTCATCCGCAAACCCAATATGTTCCAGATCTTCTCCTGTGTTAGCTTCTAGGAGTTTTATAGTTTTGCATTTTACATTTATATCTATGGCTCATTTTGAACTGGTTTTATAGATGGTGTGAGTCTGTATCCAGATCCATTTCTGGCATGTGAGTGTCTGTTCCAGCACTGCTTGTTGAGAAGACTCTTCTTTGCTCTTTTGTCAAAGATCAGGTGCCCATATTTGTGTATGTCTATTTTGGGGCTCTCTGTTCTGAGCCATTGATCTGTCTGTTTATTCTTCCCCAGTACAACATGGTCCTGATTACTGCAGCTTCTGCTAAGGCTTAAAGTTGGGTAGTGTCGGTCCTCTGACATTTTTCTCCTTCAATATTGTGTTGTGTATTCCGCCTTCTTTTGCTTCTCTCTATAAACTTTGAACGTGGTTTGTCAATAGCCGTAACATAATTGGCTCGAATTTGAATGAGATTGCATTGAATTTATAGATCAAATTAGGAAGTACTGACATCTTGACAGTGTTGAGTCTTCCTACCATGTACATAGAATATTTTTCCATTTATTTCAATAAACTCTTTCATCAGAGTTGTATAGTTTTCCTCATATGTATCTTGAGGCTTCCCTTGTAGCTCAGTTGGTAAAGAATCAATGCAGGAGACCCAGGTTCAATTTCTGGATCAGGAAGATCTCCTGGAGAAGGAAATGGCAACCCACTCCAGTATTCTTGCCTGGAGAATCCCACGGACAGAGGAGCCTGGCAGCCTACAGTCCATGGGTTAGCAAGTTAGGCACGACTTCGCACGTAAACTACCACCATATAGATCTTATACATGTTTTGTTAGGTTTTTATCTAAGTATTTCTCCCTCCCTCTCTTGCTCTGCCTCTCTAGTTTGGTGTTAGTGTACATGGTTTTGTGTTCTTAATTTCAAACTCAAATTTTTCATTGCTGGAGTATGAGAAAGCAGCCGACTTTTGTATCTTTTCCTTTATTCTCTGTCTTGTTATAATTGCTTACTAGTTTCAGGAGGTTTGGAGTTTGATTTTGATTTGGGAGGTAGATTTCTATATAGATAATTGTGTCATCTTCAAACAAAGGTGGTTTCATTTTCCCCTCTCAATCTGGGTATCATTCGTCCCTGTTTTGTCTTTTTGTAATAGCTAGAATTTCCAACATCATGTTGAACAGGCATGGTGAAAGCAAATATTCTTGCCTCATTTCTGTTCTTATCAGGGAAACCTCTAGTTTCTCACTGTTAACTCTGATGTCAGGTTTTTAATAGTTGTTCTTTATCAAGTTGAGGTAGAACATCTCTTAAAACATCTACTCTATCCTATTGGCTAGGATTTTTAAAATTTTGCTGGATTTTGTCAAATATTTTTTATCTATCGATACGATCATGTGATTTTTTTTCTTCTTTAGCCTTTTGACATGATAGATTATATTAATTGATTTTCAGTGCTGAATCAGTCTTCATACCTATAGTAAGTCCCACTTTGTTATTTTGTATATATTACTGAATCCAATTTGCTTGTGTTTTGCTGAGAATTTTCACATCTATCCATAAGAGATATTTGTCTGTGGTTCTTTCTTTTAACGTCTTTGTCTGATTTTGGAACTTGGGTGAGACTGGCCTCACAGAATGAGTTAGGAAACGTTCTGTTTTCCTTCGTTTTTCTGGAAGAGATTATAGAGAATTCGTTTTGTCTCTTTTTTAAACTGCAATATAGCTGGTTTACACATTTGTAAGTTTCAGGGATACAGCATGCGGTTCAGCATTTTTACAGGCTGTGCACCATTGGCATCTATCATCCTATGATGCCATATCTCCCTGCGCTGTAGAGTGCACCCTTACCCTGCCCCGATGCTTGCCTATCTGGTTTATCCACAGTAGTTTGTGTCTCTTAATACCCTGCCCTTACCATTTCTCCCCCCACTTCCCTCTCCTCCGTGGTAATCATGGATTTGTTTTCCATACCTAGTTTAATTCCTTTCTTAAACGTTGGGTAGATTTTACGAGTGAACCCACCTGGGCTGGTTGCTGCCTGTCTTGGGGGGCTATTAATTTATTGATTTTATTTTTTGATAGACACCGGTCATCTTAGTCTGTTTAGGTTGCTACAGTAAGCCACCACAGACCAGGTGCCTTATGAACAAGAGAACTTTATTTCCCCCAGTCCTGGAGGCGGGAAGTCTGAGATCAGGGTGCCAGGGTGGGGGCTACTCAGGGTCCTCTCCTGGGTGCAGACAGCTGACTTCTTGCGTGTCCTCATACTGAGGAAGGGGCTTGGGAGCTCTGAGGGGGCCCTTTTATAGAAGCACTAATCCCATTCTCAAGGGCCTCATCCTCACGATCCCCTAAAGGCCCTGCCTCTTAATACCAGCCACTTGGACTTCAGTGGTTTTGCACAGACCTGTTGAGAGCATCGATTTTTCTTTATGTGAGTTTTTGTAAAACTACGTCTTTCAAAGAATTGATCCATTTCATTCAGGTTTTCAAATCTGTGGGCATAGAGCTATTCATAATATTATTTAAATATTATCTTTTACCATCCAGGGAATCAGTAGTGATGGTCCTTTTATTTCTAAAACTAGAAATTCGTGTCCTCTCTTTTTTCTTAGTTAACCCAGTTAGATGTTTGTCAATTTTATCAATCTTTTCAAAGTACCAGCGTTTGGCTTTGTTGATTCTCACTACTGATTTCCTGTTTCTAATTTCATTCATGTCTGCTCTAATTTTTATTATTTCTTTTATTTTAGGCCTTTGGATTTAATTTGCTCTTTGTTTTCTAGTCTCCTAAGGTGGAAGCTTACATACTGGGTTGAAAATTTTCTTTCTTTTCTAGTGTACGTATTCATTTAATGCTATAGAGTTAGAGTTCCCCCTAAACATTATTTTCACTGCATTCCACACATTTTGGTAAGTTGTATTTTCATTTTCATTGAGTTAAAAATATTTTGAAAATTTCCCTTGAGACTTTCCCTTTGCCCTATATGTTAATTAAAATCTTTACTATGTTGTCAAGCCATAAACATGATATGTCTCTCTGTTTATTTAAATCTTCTTTAATTTCTTTCATCATATAAACCAATACTTGCTTTGCTAGATTTATACCTACATAATCTTTTCTGAACAGTTATAAATGGCATTGTATGTTTAACCTAGATGTCCATGTGTTTATTGTAGCTTACAGAAACACAATTAATATTTTACGTTGCCTTTGTATCCTGTAATACTGCTGAACTCACTTGTTTCTAGGAGGGTTTTTAAACAATGAATGAGGTTTTCTGTCTAGATAACCATGTCATATGCAAACAGGTACAACTGTATTTCTTCCCTTCTGACCTGTTTGTCTTTTATTTATTTTTCATGCCTTTTTGCACTGGATAGAATTTCAAGTACTATTTGTTTGGCAGTGATGAAGGTAGGCATTCTTATCTGGTTTCCATCGTTAAAGTGAAATGAATGTAGTTTTCACCATTAAGTGTGATGTTATCTTTAGGCTTTGTAGATGTTCATTATCAAATTGCGAAAGTTTTCTCCATTCCTGAAGTTCTGAGAATTTTTATCATGAATTAGTGTTGAATTTGGAGAAGACAATGGCACCCCACTCCAGTACTCTTGCCTGGAAAATCTCATGGATGGAGGAGCCTGGTAGGCTGCAGTCCATGGAGTTGCTAAGAGTCAGACACAATTGAGTGACTTCACTTTCACTTTTTACTTTCATGCATTGGAGAAGGAAATGGCAACCCACCCCAGTGTTCTTGCTTGGAGAATCCCAGGGACTGGGGAACCTGGTGGGCTGCCGTATATGGGGTCACACAGAGTTGGACATGACTGAAGTGACTTAGCATCAGCAGTAGCAGTGTTGAATTTTGTCAAGTTATTTTTCTACACTGGTCGATGTTGTTGAGTGGTTTTAATAAGTCTGTTAACAAGGTAGATTACAGTGGATTTCAAATATTAAACCAGCCTTGCGTTCCTGGAGTAAATCTCATTTGTTCATAATGTAATTCCTACTGCTAGATTCTAATTACTGACATTTAAGGACTTTTGCTTCTGTATGCATGAGTAATATTGGTTTGTAGTTTTCCCTTTTATAGTCTTGTTTTGATGTTAGGGTAATACTGACTTCATAAAAAGACTTGAGAAGCAGTTCCTTCCTCTTCTATTTTCTGGAAGAGATTCTGTAGAATTGATGCTAATTCTACTTTAAACATCTCATTTTGAATTTAGCACTGTTCTGTACATGGGAAGAAGCAAGAGTCTGGGTTCATGGAAATCACCCCTTTGATACACACCTTAACCATCCTGGGTCAGCATCTAGCTTTTCTCCATCCTGAATCCACTCAGGGTGCACAGTCTGGGCAGCTGCAGTGGGCGATGGCTGGGTGGCCACAACCTCGTTTGCTGACTGATGTGGCAGGCAGCATTCTTGTTTATAACCTCATGATCTGGAGGCGGAAATTAGGGGCAGCATGGTGTTTCATTTTGGCTGCTACTCTATGTGTTGAAGACGACTTTGAAATAAGCATCATCTATGTGCTCTTCAGGGTGGCCAGGACCTCTGTTGGGGCATTTTATATGAACTACTTAAGAGGCATCTACGCCTCCATCAATCACATTTCACTCTCCTCATGGTGGGCTCTCAAGCAAAAGGTGACAAGTTCACAGTCTTCGGAGCAAGGGCCAGATACTCACACTCATTGCACTTCAAAGCCTATCATGATGGAATAAGTAACAATTGCAGCTAATTCACTAAGTCGTTCACTTGTTTGAGAAATGAACGCCCATGACATACTGGGCCTGTGGGACTGAGATCAGGAGACCCTCAAGCATCCTGCTGGCTGGAGTGGAGATATTAAGGTAACAGTCTGCACCAGGATGCAGTGTAGTCTGCATCAGAGGTCCAGTGATTTGGAGCAGAGGGCTTCATCAGAGCTCTTAGTTCGACCTGTATGAAACGCCTGCTTCCTTAGAGGCCTCCCTAGGCCAGCCCCGGGGATCCGTGGGTAGGCGTGGTCGCTTTCCTCTTGCAATGCCACTGGTGGCAGATAGACGTGCCCACAGATCTTTGTGCCATTTGGTGAGGACTGTGCATGTGGACAGTGCTTCCCTGGTGGCTCAGATGGTACGGAATTTGTCTGCAAGGCAGGAGACCCCTGGTTTGATCCTTGGTTCAGGAAGATCCCATGGAGAAAGAAATGGCGACCCACTCCAGTATTCTTGCCTGGAGAACTGCATGGACAGAGGAGCCTAGAGGGTTATAGTCCATGGGGTCGCAAAGAGCTGGACACGACTGAAGCAACTGATGCACACACATGCACATGGGCAAGCGGTAGAGGTTTATGATGAGCTCAGCAGGGGGATGTCAGTGAAGTCTTCACGGAGAGTTAACATATAAGCCCCCCGTCCTGGAGGACATGCATCACGAGCCTGTCTTGTGGAAGAAAGCAATACTGAAATGGGGAGGATCACTGGATGCATGAGGAGGTGCAGCTGGCTGTTGTCTTAAAGAGAAGGTGAAGTCGCTCAGTCATGTCCGACTCTTTGCAACCCCATGGACTGTAGCCTACCAGGCTCCTCAGTCCATGGGATTTTCCAGGCATGGAGTGGGTTGCCATTTCCTTCTCCGCTGTCTTAAAGGGGCAGCCAAGGGCCCATGAAGCTGGAAGGAGAGGCTCCCTGGACCAGGCAGGAGTGTTGCTTGAGCTTTGACATGTTTGCTGGTTCCCATTGAAATGAATGCCTGGTGGTTATCATCCTTCACATATGTGACTCTCTGTCCGATCATGAGATGCAGACCCTGATGCCTGGATGTCTCAGGGAGCTTGCTGACCCTGGAAGTCTAGCCAGTGCTGGAGATCTGAAGGGCACGTGAGCCTTTCCTAAGCAAGCTAGCCCCCTGGAGCCCACGAGCCCTGCCCACCTCCTTCATGGTTCACAAAGGGGCTACAGCCCCTTCAGAATGTGATCTGCTGTGGAAAGCAGGGGCACACTGGGCAGATCTGAACTGGGAGCCCTCCAGGAAGTCGCCGGTTTCCTCCTCTTGGTGGTTGCTTTCCTGACCTGTAAGATCAGGCCCAAGGCAGAGGGCAGAGCCTAGCGGGCAGTGGTGAGACTGGCAGACTAGGGCGGGGGCGGCGTGGGGTAGCAGGACAGCCCCAGGCTCTCAGAGGTGAGGTGCCTAGCCTGCCTCCCCCTTCGCAAATGTGATTAGGTCTCTGCAGAGCAGCTGAAATCAGGTTAGCATCTCTGAGCCAAGCCGAGTAATCAGAGCCTGGAGCAGAGCAGGTGCTGGGGTTAAAGCAGCTTCTGAGAAAGAGGACAAGCTGACTCACAGCCCTCAAAACACGGAACCTCAGAATACATGGGCCCTGCCGTCACCAGCCTGGCACGTCCTCCTGGGACCCTGGGTCCCATGCTGCCCACATGCTGTGCAGGGAGCTTCCCAGGGATGGGCTTGGTTGGAAGGGCCTCGGGCACGGCCAGAGTGCGGGGTTCTTTAACTGGCAGAACCAGAGTTAAGCATCCCTGGGCTCTCTTCTTGGTCTGGTCCTGCCTGTTTGTCTCAGACCCCAGGCTGAGTGTCTCACTTAAGCTAACAGTAAAGTAGGGGGTCCCAAAGACATCCAAATCAGGAGGGTCCTGACGAATGAATATAATGTCTGCAAAGCTGAGACATGTTCTCAGCTGAGTCCACTCCCAGGACTGGGCAGTGTTTTCTTGATTTTACAAAATGCTCCACAGCAGAATGAAAATATTGATGCTAACATAAAAATCTCAGAATAAAAGATGTACTATTAACCAAATCTCATCATAAGAGACAAACAGTACTAATATCTGGTGAAATTATTCTAGACTCACTGCCATATACACATTGATAGAAAATAATTTTAACAAGAGGATATTCAGGTTGCATTTTAAAAACAGATGGTATAGCATTTATTTCCATTAGGATTTAACTGAGGAAAATGAGATGAAATGAAAGGAATTCCTGGATGTCAGAAGTGTCATTCCTAAGAGACTCTTCTTAAAGAAAATAATTTGCAAGTGATATTAAGATGGTTGAATCATCCTGTGAGTTTTCTTTTTTTTAAGCTGCACAAGCTTTATGACATAGACAAAGCATCTTGTGAGTCTCGTTCTACCTACCAAACCAGGACCCTTAGACAAAGCGTTCTAATATTCAGTTATATTTTTGGAAGGAATTGCAAACACCAGAGGAAAATGCCTCACGGACTCAGATTCCCACTCAGTGACTCATCTGGCCAGGACTGAGCAGGCTTGGAGAGTGGCTGGTGCTTGGACGGGGGTGGGGAGATGTGTATAAGAGACAGCGCGTGTCTAGAGCCCGCGCTCTGAAACAAGAGAAGCCAGCGCAGTGAGAAGCCCGGGCACCGCAACAAAGCGAAGCCTCCACTCGTCGCAACTAGAGAAAGCGCGCAAACAGCAACGAAGACCCGGCGCTGCCAAAAATTTTTTAATTAAATTTTAAAAAAACCCTGCAGTGAGTGGCTGGTGCTTGGACGGGGGTGGGGAGGGGCATGGGCTGGGCACAGAGGTGGCAGGGGAGGGGCTGAGAAGCTGCAGGGTCTCCACTCACAGACCCTAGGCTCTGGGCGTCTCCTGGCCCAGTGCATTTGTGTTGTAAACGAGAAAACAAGCGCCCAGCAGGCGTCCACCCGAAGCAGAGCTGGGCCTCCAGTCTGGCCTCTTTGTCCCTCGTGCTTGGCCTCAGTGTCTGTGTATCCATCTTGCCTTTTTATTTTCTGTGCTGCTGGTAACTGGATGTCTCAGGAAGCTTGCTGACCCTGGAGGCCTAGCCAGCTCCTAGGGACCTGAAAGGACAGTGACCCTTTCCTAAGCAAACCAGCACTCTCAGAGCCCACACACCTTGGCACATCCCCTATGGGGCTCTCACACTCCAGGCTGCTATTCTCCTGCCCCGACCCCCCAGATACGGGGACCAGACAACCAGAGCAGCTGTTGTGCCCACAGCCCGTTGCAGTGATCTGAAACAACTCACGCTTGTCAGTATTAAGCCTGCCTCGCCTGTTCCTTTCTGCCGGAACCTGGAGCTCGTGCCCACCCTTTCCCCTCTCTCCATCCCTTCCTCTGCCTCCTAACCAGCACTGGTGCTCCCCTGTGTGGCCCTGCATGGCACGGCCATGTGGTACCCTGTGGGTATCACAAGCTATCTCTTCAGTGGCCTCAGCCTCCCACACTGTTGGCCTTCCCTGACCTGAATAGCAAAGCATCACTCTCTCCAGTTCAGGTGACTATATCAGCTGAGCCATCCCAGGGCAGAGCCCCACACCTCTCTGGTCAGACCGCGTTGACTCTGAGACACATTCAGTTTGCAGATTAAACACAGGTGGTCGTAGGTGAAATGCAACCAGGGAGGCCTCCAGCTCGGTTCTCAAGTTTACTAGCTTTGTTTTTCGGATCCTTCCATCTCTATTCTCGGGGCATAGATAATTGCTGGAGGCTCCATAAAGGCTACACAGATTGAATGAAATGTCAGTCTTGTCACATTGAAAGAGAAATTTCATTATTTAGACAGCACCCGCCACCATAGATCAATTAGGCTCTTTGGTTTTGAAAACATCAGATGCTTTTTGATCGTTTGGAGGGTGTTTGCATGCAGTGAATGTTTCAGCACCCAATCTGTGCCAGCAAAGTGTGAGTTCCTAGCACAGGAACAAATAAGATGCAGACCCTGGTCTCAAGAGCTTTGTGGGTTGCCAGGGCTGGGCCTGGGGGTGTGGCTGTGTGTGTGGAGGTTACAGCAGGGACTGTGATGTAGGACTGAGCAAAGCACATTTGCTTTTTACCCTCCAGGTGGTGGCTACACTGGGGACCACGTCCTGCTGCTCCTTTGACAACCTCTTAGAAGTGGGGCCCATTTGTAAGTATCTGATTAAATTTTATTCAGAAAAAATTTTCCTGATATCCAAAGACTTTAGTGAGCTGCCTCTTTGGGCTCTCCTTCATAATATTAACTTAATATTATATTATACCATTATATAATCATATATAACTGACTCATTGGAAAAGACCCTGATGCTGGAAAAGATTGAAGGCAGGAGGAGAAGGGGATGACAGAGGAGGAGATGGTTGGATGGCATCACCGACTTGATGGACATGAGTTTGAGCAAGTTCTGGGAGCTGGTGATGGGGTTGCAAAGAGTTGGACATGACTGAGCAACTGAACTGACTGACTGATAATATACTATATAAATGTAATATATGGTAATACACCATATGATAATATTAACATCATGAAACTTATTGTGGGATAGTCTGCCAAACTCGTTTCATGTTTATAGTGGCACACATCTCCTTAACCTTGAACTCCAAACACTCAGAATTTGGGCTAATTGGACAACAGTTAACCTTAGCTGTACCAACACTGTTAGTAAGTAAAATACCAGTGATATCAGATTGCAAAGGCTGTGTTGTCCCATTGAAGAGAACCAACTCTGCAGATTCTCAGAGGGTTGTGTGTGGGAAGGCAGGAGAATTTCTTATCCTTGGAGTAAGTCTTCCAGCATTTTTTTTTTTTTTTGCCTTCTTGGAATTCCTGAATATAGGTGAGCAAATAAAGCAATTAAGCAAATCAATTAAAGAAAAAACAAAACTAGATTCCTTGCAAGAAGAAAGTGAGCTTTGTGTGTTTACTGGGAGCCTCCCTGGAGGAGGACATGGCAACCCACTCAAGTATTCTTGCCTGGAGAATCCAGGCAAGGACAGAGGAGCCTGGCAGGCTACAGTCCATGGGGTCACAAAGAATCGGATGCAACTGAGTGGGTAACAGTTCACTTAACCTCCCTCCTCCCTCAGTGGAGTGTTGAGGTTTTCTTAGACAGAATTCAGAGAATTCAAAGGTGAGCTGGGAATAAGGGGCTTGGACCTGTTCTCAGAACACAGCAGGGCTTTCTGTTGCTGGAAGACCTCTCCTCAGGCAAGGGCCCAGCTTATGAGCATCCTCTCTGTCCCCGGGGCAGGAGAACCAGCTCCTTAGCTGCAGGCAGAGCCGCTGCCCAGGGTAGGGGGAGGCAGGTAGCAGGAGCCCCCTGGAGGGCCTAGATGTTTCCTGGCCATGCTGTGGCTTGTGCCAGGCGTCTAGCTGGCTGCTGCGCCTGGCTCACTCCAGGGGTTTCTCAGCTCTCCTCACCTGGGCCCACCTGTGGTCCATCCTCAGGGGATGCAGGAGTGGACCATCTCCCCCTGCCACGAGTGATGGCTGGGTGGTGTGCGTTGGGCAGCTGTGCTTCAGCCCAGCCGCCCTTGTGGCTTCAGTTCTGAGCTCTGTCCCCACCTGCAAAGTGCAGTCAGAAGCACCTGTCATTGTGAACTGATGGGATTCTGAGGGACTGAGTTAACACACAGAGAGGGCGTGAGGCAGGAGGGTCGGGGGAGCCCTTGGGATTCAGGAGCTGTGAGGCAGTTGGCTGGCCCACCAGGTGGCCGCAGGCGTTCCTGGCCTGTGACCATGGGCTCTAGTGCCCCAGCCGTGACCATGGCAGACTGCTGCCCCGCCCGCTGGCTGGAGCCAGAGGTGCAAGGCCGGGGCTGGGGCCAGGGAGGAGGGACAGGCTGGCTGTGGCCATAGGCCTGGCTTCACGGGCTGCCAACCCTGATCCTGGGCCAAGGCGCCGGGCCACTGGATGCAGACGTCAGCCTGGGAACTGGACGTCCGGGCCCTGGCCGGCTGATGGCAGCCCACGGCTATTAGACTGGACAGCTGAGAGCCCCACGGGGCACAGCCCACAGGACCCCGCCCGCCAGCACTGGCTGCTCTCCTGTCCTGCGGCTCCCATGGCTCCCGGGACTGGGGGCTGTGGGAAGAGCTGGATCACTGAGGGGCTTTTGGTGCCCAACATAGAGGCTGTTCTCGGGGGGCTGAGGAGTCTAGGGAGCACCACTACCCTCCAGTTACTGCTCAGGCTTATCCACGAGGGCAATTTGGACGATTCTACTTATTATTGGCAAGGCTCTTATGAACCATGGGTGATGTCCTCACAGTGACTGAGCACCTTTTACCTGCTTGCCCTCCTCTGAGTGTCATTTTCTTGCTTGTCACCAAATATTTAGCATTCTTCAACTCTGGACAAGGCCAGGTCAACCTGGTTCTATAGTGCGATCAGACAAAACCATTAAAATAATTCAGATTAGTTATCTTGGCCAGTATTTGACCAAGAGGCTCATCAGAACCTGGTCTTCTCCCAACTACTGCTTTAGGAAAGATGCTTTTTTAAAGAGCAATGTTTATTATTTATGTGTGTGTTTGGCCGCTCCAGGTCTTAGTTGCATCGCACGGGGTCTTCAGTCCTGTTGGGGCATGCGGGATCTTTGGTTCCAGCACACAGACTCTTTTTTAAATGGATTACTTCTCTATGGCTGCACTTGTTCTTCGCCGCTGTGCACAGACTTTCTCCAGGTGCTGCTGGCAGGGCCTGCTCTGCTGCTCTGCACCTGCTTCTCCTGGCGGGGACCTCTCTCATTGCAGAGCACAGGCTCTCGGGGCCTTGGGCCTCAGGAGCTGTGGCCCACAGGCTTACTTGTTCCACAGCATGTGGGATCTTCCTGGACCAGGGGTGAACCCATGTTCCCTGCATCGGGAGGTGGATTCTTAACCACTGGATAGTCAGGGAAGTCCCGTGTGAACTCTCTATTTACAGCATGTGGGACCTAGTTCCCTGACCAGGGAGAGTCTCCTGCATTGGGAGCACTGGATCACTAGGAAAGTCTCAGGAAAGACACTTTCTGTTTAGTTTCTTTGGAAACGATTTGCCAGTGAGACTGTTTCAGTTGGTCACCTTGGAGTGATCAGTGGAAATTCCTGGCAGATTTTTCTGAGAAAAGGGTACGAAACAGAAAGCAGAGAGTTAAAGGCAGACAGGTATGAAGGAAGGAAGCTGAGGCAGAGGTCCCGGGGGTGTGGAAGAGGATACAGGGCAGGCAGGATGGAATGGCTGGTGAGGATGCAGCAGACAGTTCCAGAGGTCTGCCGCCTCTGTGCATGGGGCCATGGAGGCCTTGCAAGGGAACATGCAGGCAGCGGGGGCTTGAGAGGGACAGAGGCTGCCTCCTCCCTTGTGGGCGGAGCAGACAGCGCCCTGTCCACGCAGCCTCACTGGGTGCTGGGTGGGCCTAGTCCTGGGGCGTGCGATTTCTGTGTTCCAACCATGGGGTCTCCAGGACCCCTGACTCCTACAGATACCCTCAGTACTTGAAGAGGCTAGACGCAGGTTGTGCTGTCAGATAATCACATACGAGACTCAGCATGTAGCCCCTGGCTTGCCCTTGCCTCATGGAGAGAGGAGAATCCCATGGGGAATCCACTCAGCAAGGGTATCTGGAAGTTCCTTCTGCAGGAGTTTATGTTTAGTCTTTTCCTTTTTCAATTGAAATATTTATTGGGATAATAATAGAGCCACATGCCTCTGGTCCAATCACTTCGTCACATATAGAAAGGGATAAAGTGGGAACGTGACAGATTTTATTCTCTTGGGCTCCAAAATCACTGTAGATGGTGACTGCAGCCACGAAATTAAAAGATGCTTGCTCCTTGGAGGCAAAACTATGACAAACCTAGACAAACATATTAAAAAGCAGAGACATCACTTTGCCAACAAAGGTCCATCTAGCCAAAGCTATGGTTTTACCAGTAGTCATGTATGGATGTGAGAGTTGGACCATAGAAAAGGCTGAGTGCTGAAGAATTGATGCTGTTGAATTGTGGTGCTGGAGAAGACTCTTGAGAGTTCTTTAAACTGCAAGGAGATCCAATCCAATCATAAAGGAAATCGAATCTTAATATTCATTGGAAGGACTGTTGCTGAAGTTGAAGCTCCAATACTTTGGCCACCTGATGCAAAGAGTCAGTTTGTTGGAAAAGACCATGATGCTAGAAAAGATTGAAGGTGGGAGGAGAAGGGGATGACAGAGGATGAGATGGTTGGATGTCATCACTGACTCGATGGACATGAGTTTGAGCAAATGCCAGGAGTTGGCGATGGACAGGGAAGCCTGGCATGCTGCAGTCCGTGGGATCACAAAGAATCAGATATGACTTAGCAAATGAACAACAAAGCTACATGCAGTTATCAGAAATAATAGCCTCTGTGTACTTTTCCCAGTTTGTTCTGATGGTAACATTTTGCAAAACTGCAATACATGTCACAACCAGAAAATTGACATAGTGCAATCTGGGAGGTCATCTTATTCAGATTTCCCCAATTCCATTTGTCCTCATTTGTGTGTGGGGTGTTTATTAAGCCTGGGACAATTTTATCATCACTGGTGTAGGTTTATGTATCTGCCACCCAAGTCAAGGTACTGAATGGTTCCTTTGCCACAAGAATCCCTTGTCGTTTATGATTTTTCACTTGTCTGCAGGAGTTTTAGGCCAAGTTCATGGTTGGAGGGAAGCCAGTCCCCCAGAGCTGCCCTTGGTCCTGATACCAGTTCCCAGGTCAGGGATTCCAGAAACCTCCCTCGGGTTGCGGGTTTGACACTCCACACCTGGGAGCAGGGAGGAGGTGCCCGGGCCAGAGTGGGGCGAGGTCCAGCCTGGGAGCTTCTGGTCATCCTCACCTGTGAGGTCCCCCAGTTCCACAGCAGGACAGTAGGCACAGGGTCACCCTCCCTGCCAGGGATGCTCGCTCAGCCTGTGGTGTCAGTCGGGGTGTGTGCCTGGGCATCACATGCTGGCTGGGAGGCTGCCTACATTTCCTGGCCCCTCTGGGAGATCCCGTGAATGCTTCTAGTTCCCAGTCCTCCAGGACTCAGAACTGATATGAAATGACCCAAAGCCCCCATTGTAAACCCTGCTGTTGCCCTGTCTGGGGGATGAGTCTAGCAGACACGGCCTTCCCCTCCCCAGAGCCAAGGGCAAAGGCCACAGCTCTTTGGGGTGAGGCTAATTCTCTCTGCAACCGTCTTTCTGGGGACCCCCTTCCCCCCCGAGGCCCCTCTGTCTTTCCCCACCTACTGCCCCCTCCGAGATCTCCTGTACCCTCCAGAGTGATACAGCTTTGGGGGCTGCCATCATTCCAGCCCCCTCCTTGGGGTCTGAGACCATATCTCCTCTGTCTTCCCAGGTGAGGCCCAGCTAAGGAAAGGGGTTGTGGTTTTACTGTGTGACAAGCATCTTTCTCATGGGGTGAGGGGTCCCCAGAACTCCATCCCCCTCCTCCTGCCCTCATGGCTGAATTCCTTCCTGTCTGAGCTGGGCACAGACCCTGGCATCTGTCAGACTCTACCCAAGTGCCTCTAACAGAAAATGCAGTTCTCTGACAGCGGCCTCTGCAGCCCCACGGAGAACCCAAGCTTGCCCTGAGAGTATGTGTCCATCTTCTATGAGTGTCCGAAGCTTCTCCCTCCCTCAGCAGAGCTGAACTATCGCAGCAACGGAGGACAATATTGCTGCGTGGCGCCCTTTCCTGATCCCATTTCTCCTAAGGCTTCGTGCCCTTCCTGGCACACAGCCACATCTGTGGGGGGCTCTGAGGGCACCTGGGGGAGGCACTGTAGGCCACACCCAGTGTGACCCTCTGTGTTAATTATCATTGTCCCAGGACACATTTGATTGAGGGCTTTCGTTCCTTCCATCCTGAAGTTCAGACTGAATCTCTGCTTTGAAATGTGTCTTCCATCTTTTATCAGCAGAATTCAGAACTGCTCCTCACTCCTCATAGCACTGTGTGTGATGAACCAGCATCACGCAGGCAAAAGTGAACTGTGTATCTATTCGCCTGCGTGGATGCATTGCCCCTGTAAGGGGGCCCTGATCCAGGTCTCCGCAGCAGCGTCTGCCCCCATAAAGGAAGGAGCCCACCCCTTGGTCTAGACCCACAACCTCTCCTGCTCACGTATTTCACAGCCATGGGAAGCACCCAGCGCTGAAGTTGGGAATAATCACAGTGATCGTGTCATTCCTTGCCGAGTCTGTCCTGGTGTCATGATGGACACAGTATGAGTGTCATCTGGTTTATCCCTCAGGGTCTGAGTGCTGTTTTATCTCCATTTGCCAAGAGCAGACTGAGCTTGTGGCATGGTAGTAAGGCCACATGGCAGTGGGCACCTGGGGGAGGGATTTGAACCCAGATGCACCCGAATTGAGGAGCACGTTCAGACAGGACTCTCTCCCAGCTCAATGCTAGAAGGTTCCTGTCCTGTGAGGCCCTTCTAGCAGGTCTGGAACACAAAATTTACACTCATGAAAGGAGCTGAGAAGATTCAGGAAGCATAAAATAGGTGCCTGAACTTCCTGAGGAGATGGAGGGGGCCAGAGAGACCAGTGGGGACTGTGGGTGGTCCCAGCCTCAAGAGATGCTTGTGGAAAGGGCTTCAGAGCCCAGAGAATTGGAAAGAAAGTTCGCACTGAGTGAGGCGGGGAGAACGGAGCAGAGTGCATACCTGGAGTGGATGTGGACAGCAGGATGCGAGTGGGGTATGCTGGTCTCATGGAGATCTGCTGGGCCTGAAGGTCAACTCCGAAAGTCCAGGTGCTGCCCTCGCCTCCATGCACGTGCTACGTACTGGCCCCATGGGCTGCTGCCTCAGCATCATCGCCTGTCAGGGATGCAGGCATCACACCAACAAACGCTATTGACAGTCGATGTTCAAAAGGTGCCGGGATGGGACAGGTGCTTGACTCTGGCATGGGGACATTCCTCCAAGAACTCACAGGTCATTTCTGGGCTTCAGGTCATGAGGAGGGCTTGTGGCTGCACGTGGACGCCGCCTACGCGGGCAGTGCCTTCATCTGCCCTGAGTTCCGGCATCTTCTGAATGGCGTGGAGGTGAGTGTGCTCTTCAACAAGATCATTTTTACTTACTTACTTATTAAAGTTTTTATTGGAGGGTAGTTGCTTTACATTGTTGTATTAGTTTCTGCTGTATAGCAAAGTGAATCAGTTATACATACTCAGTTCTCTGCGATGAGCTCAATGGGCAGGAAATCAACAAGAACATTTTTAAAAGGTATATATACTGTGATCAGTGATTTGTCTTTATAAGGATGTGATACTTTCATTTTTTGCTACTGTGGTTCGTTTCAGCAAGTGATTTCCATGCCCATTTCTGTGATGATTAGAAGTTACACTTCCCCGTGACAGGGGGTGAGAACTTTCCTGGTTCCAAAAGCTGTCTTCTTAAAGAAGACACACCTGATGTTTATACTATTTCTCAGTCTGCAGATCCTGGGCAGAGCTGTCATGATAGGATAGATTTTTAGTTCATAGGATGATGGGGAGATATTTAGGAAGAAAATAAAATCATAATGCATTTCAGATCAATGGGTAGTTTTTAAAAAGAAGCCCACCATTCTATTCAATCTAAGTCAATGACACAGTCGTGTTCTGATCATGCGACTGAGCATGATGTTCACGTTCACAGAGACGGAACGAGCAGCCATCAGTGCATTTAAATGTCCCACGCGTGCTCAGAATTTGGAATATATGGCCTGTAATGCCTCCTAAAACATCTGATTCTTTTGAGAAACTGCGATCAAAATGGTTGACTGATGGTCTGCTTCTCCAGGGTGCAGACTTAGCACACAGAGAGATCTTAGGGACAGATCCTAATAAATTATTCCAGACCCAAGCAGGTTTTCACTGTCAGCAGCTCACAGGGCGGGAGGTTCCTTCTTGCCAGGGACTCAGATGTACATGCAGTGAAGGGCCCAGAGCAGCAGGCTTTGTCAGTAATGACTTCATGCTCAGAGACAGGAGTTTCTTGAGACCATGGCCTCACGTGGTGCAGGAATCAAGGGTGTTGTCTTGGGATTGAACAGCTGGTTTGCATCCTAGCTTTGCACCAAGACCAGCCTTGTTCCCTTGGGCAGGCTAGTAACCTTTCCACACCTCACAAAATGGATTTCATAATCAAGCCTCCTTTGAGGGGTTATTATAAAAATCAGAAGGGTTAATCATATTTAAAGGGCTGAGAAGCAGCACCCACACACAGCAAGCTGTGCCCATATTACATGTTATTCTCATTTCCCACTACAACCTGGAGAGACTGTCCTTCTAAGCCTCTGTCTGATCTGTTGTCTGCTGCCAATCAATTTTCTAATGACTGATTTGAATTCTTATAATACCATAATACTGGAAAAGTAGGTATCAGTGGTATATAATACAAAATTCTCATCTTTGAAATGAGTAATCCTTTTGTCACTAATGAATGAAGATGCATTCTGGTTTATGCCTCCATCACATCCATCCATCCATCCATTCACTCATTCATTCAGTAATTACTTATTGATCTCTGAATGTGTGCAGGGCTTAGATCAATCCTTGGGGGGTACATGGAGGCCCTGGAAATCTTGCGAAGGGGTGAAAGTACATGAGAAGTTCTGGTAACAGGGTGCTCTCACTGACCCCTGTAGTTTATGGCAGATAGTTAGGCGGGTGTTTGGTGCTGGGAGATGAAGAAATCTCTCCACTATGTAAATACGTTTTGTTGTGGTCCTATGTGTGATGATACATATCCTTGGGAATGTCTCCCTCCCCTGGGACCTCAAGAGATTCTCAGTCTGCAGATCCTGGGCAGAGCTGTCATGATAGGATAGATTTTTAGTTCATAGGATGATGGGGAGATATTTAGGAAGAAAATAAAATCATAATGCATTTCAGATCAATGGGTAGTTTTTAAAAAGAAGCCCACCATTCTATTCAATCTAAGTCAATGACACAGTCGTGTTCTGATCATGCGACTGAGCATGATGTTCACGTTCACAGAGACGGAACGAGCAGCCATCAGTGCATTTAAATGTCCCACGCGTGCTCAGAATTTGGAATATATGGCCTGTAATGCCTCCTAAAACATCTGATTCTTTTGAGAAACTGCGATCAAAATGGTTGACTGATGGTCTGCTTCTCCAGGGTGCAGACTTAGCACACAGAGATGATCTTAGGGACAGATCCTAATAAATTATTCCAGACCCAAGCAGGTTTTCACTGTCAGCAGCTCACAGGGCGGGAGGTTCCTTCTTGCCAGGGACTCAGATGTACATGCAGTGAAGGGCCCAGAGCAGCAGGCTTTGTCAGTAATGACTTCATGCTCAGAGACAGGAGTTTCTTGAGACCATGGCCTCACGTGGTGCAGGAATCAAGGGTGTTGTCTTGGGATTGAACAGCTGGTTTGCATCCTAGCTTTGCACCAAGACCAGCCTTGTTCCCTTGGGCAGGCTAGTAACCTTTCCACACCTCACAAAATGGATTTCATAATCAAGCCTCCTTTGAGGGGTTATTATAAAAATCAGAAGGGTTAATCATATTTAAAGGGCTGAGAAGCAGCACCCACACACAGCAAGCTGTGCCCATATTACATGTTATTCTCATTTCCCACTACAACCTGGAGAGACTGTCCTTCTAAGCCTCTGTCTGATCTGTTGTCTGCTGCCAATCAATTTTCTAATGACTGATTTGAATTCTTATAATACCATAATACTGGAAAAGTAGGTATCAGTGGTATATAATACAAAATTCTCATCTTTGAAATGAGTAATCCTTTTGTCACTAATGAATGAAGATGCATTCTGGTTTATGCCTCCATCACATCCATCCATCCATCCATTCACTCATTCATTCAGTAATTACTTATTGATCTCTGAATGTGTGCAGGGCTTAGATCAATCCTTGGGGGGTACACGGAGGCCCTGGAAATCTTGCGAAGGGGTGAAAGTACATGAGAAGTTCTGGTAACAGGGTGCTCTCACTGACCCCTGTAGTTTATGGCAGATAGTTAGGCGGGTGTTTGGTGCTGGGAGATGAAGAAATCTCTCCACTATGTAAATACGTTTTGTTGTGGTCCTATGTGTGATGATACATATCCTTGGGAATGTCTCCCTCCCCTGGGACCTCAAGAGACCAAGGGCAAAGCATCCCTCAGGCTGTATGTGCCCCTCCCAAGGCCTGGTCTTTTCTGAATGTCTAGTGTAGAATTTCATGATCTGTTCCCACTACACTCTTCTCTTCCCCATGAACCAACAACTCAAAGTTTCACTTTCATGAGGTGGTGTCTAATTGTCAGACCACCGCAGTGGTCTCTCTGCAGTGAGTTCCTATCAGTATCAGATAGGGTTTCATACCCAGCAATGAGTAACCTCCTATGGTCCCTGGACTGGGAGGACCGGCTGCTCAGCTGGCAGATAAGGGACTGTAATATCCTGTCTACCCAGCCCAGCCCTGCTGATAAGCGCCTTCCTCTCCATCAGCAGGAAGAAACATCCCTGTGGGTAATGAAAGACAGAGGGGTTTAAAGAGATCAGCCCCCAGGAGGAAACTAATAAAATTCCTAGCAAACAAAGCCCTTCTTTCACCTTTTGTTTCTCATTATCAACAAATGAAACTCGCTGTCATTTCCTGCCTCTTTCTCAACTTCGATTTTTATTGGAAACTGGAGGGAAATGAATCTGCGCCCCTAGAGTAGGTGGAGGGGTGAGGTGACCATCAGCAGATCCAGTGTCTGCCCTCCGGCTCCTCCTGGCCCCTTGTGTTCTCCTGCCTCCTCCTGCTCCTCCCTCATCAGGATGGAGGGGAGGTGTCCCAAAGCCTCGGGGAGATTGGGGTCTCACTGTCATCATCCGCTTCAATTATAGATGCAGGCACATGGCCTCAGGTGGACTCAGGTCCTGTTACTTAGCCAGAGGACAAGCCAGGGGCACGTGCTCTGACAAGTCAGTGAAAACACAGACTGCTCTAGTCAGTCTTGCTGGCTGAAATCTCTTATTTGTCCTACTTGAAAATAGGTTGACACTTGAACTTGATGAGTGACCCTACAGCCAGTTGTTGGCAATTGTTACCACTGGTGTCCAGAGACCCTCTCATTGTTTTGAGTATAATGAATGTGGATGGTGTCTTTGGAACGAAGAAGAAAATATTTAGAGAAACAAGAACAAGTGTTGCTCTATTACATCCATATTGGTAAAAGAACCATCCATTCAATGAAAAAATGGACTGATCCTGATTGCTGTCTATTAGTTATGATATTTTCATTTCCCATTGTTGATCATGGTATGTATACTCTGAGAACTTTGCTAGTTGATAAAGTTTGGGAAACATGCATAAAGTATTTTCTAAGCTGAATCAGTCCAATTTTCTGCCATAGCACCTGTGAATTAAAATTCCAATTGTCAACTAGTCTAGTAGTTTGAAGTGTGGATAAATTTTATGTGACTTCGGATTATGCAAAATTGAAAGTACACAGCGTAAAATATGAATAACATCTCATTTTATGTGGAAAAGTAAAACTATGACTTTCCTCAAAAATGAATTGGGATTCATCAGTGTCAAAGCAGGAGAGCCCACTGAACTATAAAGTGTGTTTGTGTTGCTTCTTGGGGGTGAGCATCCTCATGGATGATAGAAATGTCCCATGACCTTTCATATGCTTTGAAATTTGCATGTTTTATGTTATCCAAGGTCTTTGAAATGCATCCCTTGATCCAAATGTGATAGCCCTACACCAAGTTAGGATTAACACATTAATTTTTGCATATATTTTTAGGAAGGCCTTAGATATTATCTAATTCCAATCTCTCACATAAATTTCCATTGAAAAATGCTGCTGCCACATCAGTAAATAAAGGGTGTTGCAGCCATCCAGACTTCACCTCACAGCCGCCCCCGAAAATGAGCCTTGTGGGGACTCAGGATAGGAATGCCTAGCACACTGGCCCCAGGTAGCTGAGATGCCCATCAAGGTAATGATTTCATTGAGCCCAGACTCATGCATCTTCCCACACAAACAAAAGCCCTAAATTCCTTAACTTGACGTTTGGTTTCCTTGGCCTGTGTGATAAGTCACTTCAGTCGTGTCTGACTCTTTGCCACCCTGTAGACTGTACCCTGCCAGGCTCCTCTGTCCGTGGGATTCTCCAGGCAAGAATACCAGAGTGGGCTGCTATGCCCTCCTCCAGGGGACCTTCCTGACCCAGGGATCAAACCCTCGTCCCCTGCATGCCCTGCATTACAGGCAGATTCTTTACCACTGAACCACCAGGGAAGCCCTTGGTTTCCTTTAATTGACAGTAATGTTTTGATGTTCCAACTACCTGATCTCTGCTGCAAAAACCCCTATATAGCTTGGACACCCCTTTCCCTCTTCAGAGCCGCCCCTGGGAGTGACCTGAGATTGCTGTCTTCTGGGCTTGGAGTCCTGGGAAAGTCTATCAAATAAAGCAGAACTCTCAGCTTTTAGCTTGTGCTTTTTCTTCCAGCCAACAACCTGATACCTTTTATGCCCAGAGGACCATAATCTCGCTCTGGTTCCGTGGGTGTGCCCTGCAGGGTGCCCGCAAGGCACAGCCCTACCAGCTCAGCGAGTCCCTCCCCTCGCCCTCTATGAGCAGAGCCTGGCTTAGGGCCGCCTGTGACGTCATTTTATAAGCTCCGCCCAATGACTGCTCTCACCCGTTCTCTGGACGTAACCAGAGCTGCTCGGGAGCACAGCCACTTTTCCGTCACATGGCTCCCCCACCTGTGTGGCCCTACAACCACAGAGCAGTTACTGGGTTTGCACCAAATGGTTTCTGCATCACCCTCAGGACCCGTGCTGAGGCGTTCACTGCTATTATCTCATGACTTCCACAGAGCAGGACTCCCATCCAGGCACACGGAGAAACAGTTGTGCCCAGATGCCAACCCACATTCCCTGGCTCCAAAGCTCTTTTCCTCCCTTTGTGCCTCAGCCCAGAATCAGGTATATCAGCTTCATGTTTCAGGAGACAGGATTTGAAATGGATGCAATGAGGCTCAGGTAGGTGGGACAGATGCCCAAGTGCCCATGAGCCCCAGACCCCACAGTTTCACCCGATTCCCATTCTGTCTGACTGATCAGGCTATTTTTATTTGAGAATACAAACTGTTAACTACTCTGCATGAGGTCTTATTTTTAGCTAAGCATTAATAATTGAAGTGTTTTCTTTTTGTTGTTCTTATTCCTTGGCAGTTTGCAGATTCATTTAACTTTAATCCCCACAAATGGCTCTTGGTGAATTTTGACTGCTCTGCCATGTGGTAAGTTTCCTTGTCACTGGATGTCAATTACCCTGCAATTACGCTGCTTCTTAGACAAGTTTCTATGAAAGAAACCTGGCAGGTGAAGTGACATTTCTGGGGAAACACACAAAACATTACCTGCCTGCATTTCTGCACAGTGGTAGAGTTCTTACTAAATCTTACCCTGTCGTATGCTGTTGTCTAGAACATATTGGCACAAGAGAAGTTTCACAGAGAAAAATTTGATCTAATTTACCTAGTATCAACAACAACAATAAAATAACGCAAATTAACTTTAGTACTTCTTTGCAATTCATTTGCTTCTCTGTTTTTATTCTTAAATGTCTAATAAATCTAAGTCTAAATGCTTAAAAGCATTTGCTAAGCAAAAAGAAAAGGAATTCTATTTTCTAAGAAGTTCCCTGGAAACTCTTAATAGCCGTACCATCAGCACATATATTTAGAGCAAGAAAAAAGAATTCAGACATTAAAGGGGATGACATTTCACTGCACTGATGATGTTTAAAGAAATAATGAGGACCAGAGTAGAATGGGATCACTAGAAAACATTGCTTCTTAGTTTACTAGAGTAAGAAGTTGGTTAATGAATCCTTAGATGTAGTGTAGGAGTTTCTCATGAATTTTGTGCAAGATTGTTTATTGTGTATTAAGGGAATGGAGTTCCACCTTAAGAAGCTGAGGAAAGCAACTGAAGTCAGTTCTCCAAGTTCACCTTAACTTATCTATCGAAAGATAAGCTGTACTCAGTGCTTTTTTTTGTTGTTTAGTCACTAAATCATGTCTAACTCTTTGTGAGCCCATGGACTGTAGCCCACCAGGCTCTTCTGTTCATGGAATTTCTAAGGCAAGAAGTGGGTTGCCTTTTCCTTCTCTGCAGGATCTGGGAATTGAACCTGCCTCTTCTGCATTGGCAGGCAAGTTCTTTACCACTGTTTTAGGTCCTTTTTGGTCAGTCTTAGCCACAAACTCTGATACGTGATTTTAAAACCCATTTGTATTTGGGTTAAAGTTTGTCAGAAACGCTAATAAGAACCTAGAAAAGCTATAGCTTTTATGAATGTTAGTATTCTTGTGGTTGTGTTTGCCTATTTTACCTAAAGGAGAACGCTTTGAGGATAGTTTGTATAGCGTGTCAAAACTCCCTTTGCTGTAACTTTAAATTGGGTTGAGATGGAATTCTTTTCTGCTGGGGTATTTGATCAGGTGCAGACGATGTCTAAGGGCTTCCCTGGTGGCTCAGACAGTAAAGAATCTGCCTGCAAGGCAGCAGACCTGGGTTCAATCCCTGGTCAGGAAGATCCCCTAGAGAAGAGAATGGCTACCAACTCCAGTATTTTTTTAATTAATTTATTTATTTTAATTGGAGGCCAGTTACTTTAGAGTATTGTAGTGTTTTGCCATACATTGACATGAATCAGCCATGGGTGTACATGTGTTCCCCATCCTGAAGCTCCCTTCCTCTTCCCTCCCCATCCTATCCCTCAGAGTCATCCCAGTGCACTGGCCCTGAGCACCCCGTCTTATGCATCGAATCTGGACTGGTGATCTATTTCATATTTAGTAATATACATGTTTCAATGCTATTCTCTCAAATAGTCCCACCCTCGCCTTCTCCCACAGAGTCCAAAAGTCTGTTCTTTACATCTCTGTCTCTTTTGCTGTCTCACATATAAGGTCATCATTATCATCTTTCTAAAATTCCATATATATGCATTAATATACTGTATTGGTGTTTTTCTTTCTGACTTACTTCACTCTATAATAGGCTCCAGTTTCATCTACCTCATTAGAACTGATGCAAATGCTTTCTTTTTAATAGCTGAGTAATATTCCATGTGTATATTTACCACAGCTTTCTCATCCATTCATGTGCCAATAGGCATCTAGGTGGCTTCTATGTCCTAGCTATTGTAAACAGTGCTGCGATGAACATTGGGATACACGTGTCTCTTTCAGTTCTGGTTTGTATGCCTCAGTGTGTGTTTGCCCAGCAGTGGGATTGCTGGGTCATAAGGCAGTTCTATTTCCAGTTTTTTAAGGAATCTCCACACTGTTCTCCATAGTGGCTGTACTAGTTTGCATTCCCACCAACAGAGTAAGAGGGTTCCCTTTTCTCCACACCCTCTCCAGCATTTATTGTTTGTAGACTTTTGGATAGCAGCCATCCTGATTGGTATGAGATGGTACCTATTTGTGATTTTGATTTGCATTTCTCTCATAATGAGTTATGTTGAGCATCTTTTTATATGTTTGTTAGCCATCTGTATGTCTTCTTTGGAGAAATGTCTGTTTAGTTCTTTGGCCCATTTTTTGATTGGGTCATTTATTTTTCTGGAATTGAGCTACAGGAGCTGCCTGTATATTTTTGAGATTAATTCTTTGTCAGTTGTTTCATTTGCTATTATTTTCTCCCATTCTGAAGGCTTTCTTTTTACCTTGCTTATAGTTTCCTTGTTGTGCAAAAGTTTTTAATTTTAATTAGGTCCCATTTGTTTATTTTTGCTTTAATTTCCAATATACTGGGAGGTAGGTCATAGAGGATCCTGCTGTGATTTATGTCAGAGAGTGTTTTGCCTATGTTTTTCTCTAGGAGTTTTATAGTTTCTGGTCTTACGTTTTGCTCTGTAATCCATTTTGAGTTTATTTTTGTGTATGGTATTAGAAAATGTTCTAGTTTCATTCTTTTACAAGTGGCTGACCAGTTTTCCCAGCACCACTTGTTAAAGAGATTGTCTTTTCTCCATTGTATATTCTTGCCTCCTTTGTCGAAGATAAGGTGTCCATAGGTGTGTGGATTTATCTCTTGGCTTTCTGTTTTGTTCTATGTTTGTTCTATATTTCTATTTTGATCTATATTTCTGTCTTTGTGCCAGTACCATACTGTCTTGATGACTATAGTTTTGTAGTATAGTCTGAAGTCCAGCAGATTGATTCTTCCAGTTCCATTCTTCTTTCTCAAGATTGCTTTGGCTATTTGAGTTTTTTTTTTTTATATATTTTCATACAAATTGTGAAATTATTTGTTCTAATTCTCTGAAAAATACTATTGGTAGTTTGATAGGGATTGCACTGAATCTATAGATTGCTTTGGGTAGTATACTCATTTTCACTATATTGATTCTTCTGATCCATGAATATGGTGTATTTCTTCATTTGTGTCATCTTTGATTTCTTTTATCAGTGTTTTATAGTTTTCTATATATAGGTCTTTTGTTTCTTTAGGTAGATGTATTCCTAAGAATTTTATTCTTTTCATTGCAATGGTGAATGAAAATGTTTCCTTAATTTCTCTTTCTGTTTCCTCATTGTTAGTGAATAGGAATGCAAGGGATTTCTCAGCATTAGTTTTATATCCTGAAACTGTGCTCTATTCATTGATTAGCTCTAGTGATTTTCTTGGAGAAGGCAATGGCACCACACTCCAGTACTCTTACCTGGAAAATCTCACGGATGGAGGAACCTGGTGGGCTGCCGTCTATGGGGTCACACAGAGTCAGACACGACTGAAGCGACTTAGCAGCAGCAGTGATTTTCTAGTGGAGTCTTTAGGGTTTTCTGTGTAGAGGATCATGTCATCTGCAAACAGTGAGTTTTACTTCTTTTCCAATCTGGATTGCTTTTATTTCTTTTTCTTCTCTGATTGCTGTGGCCAAAACATCAAAAACTATGTTGAATGTAGTGGTGAGAGTGGGTATCCTTGTCTTGTTCCTGACTTTAGGGGAAATGCTTTCAAATTTTCACAATTAAAGATAATGTTTGCTGTGGGTTTATCATAGATGGCTTTTATTATGTTGAGGTATGTTCCTTCTATAACTGCTTTCTGAAGGTTTTTTTTTTAAATATCATGAACGGATGTTGAATTTTGTCAAAGGCTTTCTCTGCATCTATTGGGATAACCATATGATATTTATCATTCAAGTTGCTAATGCAGTGTATCACATTGATTGATTTGTAAATATTGAAGAATCCTTGCATCCCTGGGATAAAGCCCACTTGGCCATGATGTATGATCTTTTTAATATGTTGTTGGATTCTGTTGGCTAGAATTTTGTTGAGGACTTTTGCATCTATGTTCATCAGTGATATTGGCCTATGGTTTTCTTTATTTGTGGCATCTTTGTCTGGCTTTGGTTAGTAGGGTGATGATGGCTTCATAGAATGACTTTGAAAGTTTACCTTCCTCTGCAATTTTCTGGAAGAGTTTGAGTAGAATAGGAGTTAGCTCTTCTCTAAGTTTTTGGTAGAATTCATCTGTGAAGCCATCTGGTCCTGGGTATTTGCTTGTTGGAAGATTTTTTATTATAGTTTTGTTCTGCAGTTTTCTGGAAGAGTTTGAGTAGGATAGGTGTTAGCTCTTCTCTAAATTTTTGGTAGAATTCACCTGCGAAGCCATCTGGTTCTGGGCTTTTGTTGGAGTTCCAATTATAGTTTTGATTTCTGTGCTTGTGATGGATCTGTTAAGATTTTCTATTTCTTCCTGGTTCAGTTTTGGAAAGTTATACTTTTTAAGAATTTGTCCATTTCTTCCAAGTTGTCCATTTTATTGGTATATAGTCTCTTATGATCCTTTGTATTTCTGTGTTGCCCATTGTGATTTCTCCATTTTCATATCTAATTTTGTTGATTTGATTCTTCTCCCTTTTATCTTGATGAGTTTGGCTAATGGCTTGTCTATTTTATCTTCTCAAAGAACCAGCTTTTAGCTTTGTTTATTTTTCCTATGGTCTCCTTTGTTTCTTTTGCATTTATTTCTTCCCTAACTTTTATGATTTCTTTCCGTCTACTAACCCTGGGGTTCCTCATTTCTTCTCCATTTTCATATCTAATTTTGTTGATTTGATTCTTCTCCCTTTTATCTTGATGAGTTTGGCTAATGGCTTGTCTATTTTATCTTCTCAAAGAACCAGCTTTTAGCTTTGTTGATTTTTCCTATGGTCTCCTTTGTTTCTTTTGCATTTATTTCTTCCCTAACTTTTATGATTTCTTTCCGTCTACTAACCCTGGGGTTCCTCATTTCTTCTTTTTCTAGTTGCTTTAGGTGTAGAGTTAGGTTATTTATTTGACTTTTCTCCTGTTTTTTGAGGTAGGCTTGCATTGCTATGAATCTTCCCCTTAGCACCGCTTTTACTAAATCCCATAGGTTTTGGGTTGCCGTGTTTTCATTTGTTTCCATGCATATTTTGATTTCTTTTGTGATCTGTTGGTTATTCAGAGGTTGGTTGTTCAGCCTCCATATGTTTGTATTTTTAATAGTTTTTTACTTGTAGTTGACATCTAATCTTACTGCACTGTGTTCAGAGAAGATGCTTGAGATGATTTCAATGTTTCTGAATTTACCAAGGCTAGACTTATGGCCCAGGATGTGATCTATCCTGGAGAAGTTTCCATGTGCACTTGAGAAAATGCTGAAATTCATTGTTTTGGGGTGAAATGTCCTATCGATAGCAATTATGTCTAACTAGTCCATTGTATCATTTAAAGTTTGTGTTTCTTTGCTAATTTTCTGTTTAGTTGATCTATCCGTAGGTGTGAGTGGGTTATTAGGTCTCCCACTATTTTGTGTTACTATTAATTTCCCCTTTCATACTTGTTAGCATTTGCCTTACATATTTTGGTGCTCCTATGTTGGGTGCATATATAATTGTTATATGTTCTTCTTGGATTGGTCTTTTGATCATTATGTAGTGTCCTTCATTGTCTCTTTTCACAGCCTTTATTTCAGTCTACTTTATATGATATGAGTATTGTTACTCTTGCTTTCTTTTGGTCTCCATTTGTGTGAAATATCTTTTTCCAGCCCTTCACTTTCCATCTGTATGTGTCCCTTGTTTTGAGGTGGGTCTCTTGT